>CM075967.1:36885489-37100489 GCA_038048745.1 Coluber constrictor foxii
AGGGAAGGGGAAGGAAGGAAGGGAAGGGAAGGAAGGGAAGGGAAAGGAAAGGAAAGAAAGGAAAGGAAAGGAAAGGAAAGGAAAGGAAAGGAAAGGAAAGGAAAGGAAGAGGGGAAGGGAAGGGAAGGGGAAGGAAAGGAAAGGAAGAGGGGAAGGGAAGGGAAGGGAAGGGAAGGGGAAGGAAAGGAAAGGAAAGGAAAGGAAGGGAAGGGAAGGGAAGGGAAGGGAAGGGAAGGGAAGGGAAGGGAAGGGAAGGGAAGGGAAGGGAAGGGAAGGGAAGGGAAGGGAAGGGAAGGGAAGGAAAGGAAAGGGAAGGGAAGGAGAGGGGAAGGGAAAAGAAAGGAAAGGAAGAGGGGAAGGGAAGGGAAGGGAAGGGAAGGAAGGGAAGGGAAGGGAAGGGAAGGGAAGGGAAAGGAAAGGAAGAGGGGAAGGGAAGGGAAGGAAGGGGAAGGAAAGGAAGGGAAGGGAAGGGAAGGGAAAGGAAAGGAAAGGAAAGGAAGAGGGGAAGGGAAGGGAAGGGGAAGGAAAGGAAAGGAAGGGAAGGGAAGGGAAGGGAAGGGAAGGGAAGGGAAGGAAAGGAAGAGGGGAAGGGAAGGGGAAGGAAAGGAAGGGAAGGAAGAGGGGAAGGGGAAGGAAAGGAAAGGAAAGGAAAGGAAAGGAAGAGGGGAAGGGAAGGGGAAGGAAAGGAAGGGAAGGGAAAGGAAAGGAAGGGAAGGAAGCGGGGAAGGGAAAGGAAAGGAAAGGAAAGGAAGAGGGGAAGGGAAGGGAAAGGAAAGGAAAGGAAAGGAAAGGAAGAGGGGAAGGGAAGGGAAGGGAAGGAAAGGAAAGGAAGGGAAGGGAAGGGAAGGAAAGGAAAGGGAAGGAAGAGGGGAAGGGAAGGGGAAGGAAAGGAAGGGAAGGGAAAGGAAAGGAAGGGAAGGAAGCAGGGAAGGGAAAGGAAAGGAAAGGAAGAGGGGAAGGGAAGGGAAGGGGAAGGAAAGGAAGGGAAGGGAAGGGAAAGGAAAGGAAGGGAAGGAAGAGGGGAAAGGAAAGGAAAGGAAAGGAAAGGAAAGGAAAGGAAAGGAAAGGAAAGGAAAGGAAAGGAAAGGAAAGGAAGTTCACAAGAGAGAGAGAGAAAGAAAAAGAAAGAAAAAGGGAAGAAACAGGATGAGAGAAAGAAAGAAGAGAGAGAAAGAAAGGAGGGAGGGAGAGAGGGAGGGAGGGAGGGAGGGAGGGAGGAAGGAAGGAAGGAAGGAAGGAAGGAAGGAAGGAAGGAAGGAAGGAAGGAAGGAAGGTCACGCAAGTACAATGAGTGGCATAGAAATTTGATAAACAAACTTGTCCCGTCTATATGATGTATCCCCTGGAGATTCATCCTAGGAGAGCTATAAATATCTTGTTTTAATACAGTCCGTTTTATCTCTTGACCGGCGGTGTTTATTTTTAAAGCTGCCCAGAGCCTTAATGGCAGGAGTTGGCTGTCCCGTCTGCAGTGCGGCCAATTTCGCAGAGCATATTGTGGTTTTTTTTGTTTTGTTTTGTTTTGTTTTTAACAACAGAGGCGGCCTGAACATGCTTTTGGAAAGAGCAGAGCTGGTGGGTGAGGCTATTTCTTCTGCGATACGATGGAAGGAAATGTCAGCAGTAGGATCAAAGTTAGAGCAGATTCCAAATTTAATCAAAGGAGGGCAAGATACGGGGGAGGAAAAGAGACCTAGGTAATTCAGCTTTTCTTCAGAGAAATTTTGCCTGACAAGGAATCCGGCTTTCCCCATTGCTTGAGAAGGTCTCAGATGCGAATCACGTTGAGCCCAGGATTCTGCAACCATCATAAATGGTTTGCCAGGCAGGCACCCAAATTTTGATCCTGATTATATTACAATATCTGATTATTTGATGCATATGAATGGTTAAGAATAAGAGCTTCGCATTGTTTGTTCCTCTGATTTTTTAGAAATAGGAGTTTGTTCCCAATTCTAAGCCTTATTTTCTTGCAGTGAGGTTAGCATTCGCACTTCACGCCTATATTTAGTGTGGATCCCGTTTTAATTCACTAAGTGGAGAAGAAGCACACCATTATTAAACCAACCTGATTTTGATATCCTAATTTCTTTCTCCTAAGCAACTGGAAAAATAACATCACGGAGTTGTTAAATGCTGCAATAATTTAAGATGATTTAATAATTAAATTATTTAGTTTCAAATTACTTAAGATAATTTACGATTCTTTTTGGAGCCACAGAATGGCAATTAAAAAAAAATACTTCTGGGTTTGCAAATAGATCGGTGGGGGAGGGAAGTGAAGAGAAACAGCCTGGACAGCTGAGCAAAAAGACTTAACCTGAAATATAATATAATCAAAGACAGGCAGAGTTGGGTGCAGAATCTCAGGGCTATCTTAGCCCAATCTGGAGGGTTGTGAATGCTAAAGACATTAATAACAAAAAGCTATTTTGTTTTGGAATTTTGATCTTTTTATCTTTCGTTGGCACAGACAATAAGAAACAGTACAATGGAGATCTTAAGTGTTAAATTCAAAGCTTAAAATGGAACCTTTTATGGTATAAGAGAAGTAATGCCATATTTAGCTTTGGATGCAAAATTTGAACCACGTATATTATGCTTATCCACACTGACATTTTAGCAAGCATAATATTGACGTAAGCTTCATTTAGCTTTAAAGGTTTATCTAAACCTTACAGCAATAATGCTTCCATCTCTAGTCAATATTGTATCAATGCCACTTTCCTCCAATAATGCAATGTCCTGCTTGGGGTATGCAGCTTCTCAATAAATTTATAATAAATTAAAGAAGAAACAGGAAAGGAAAAACATCAAGACGGATAGCGGCTGGAACTGTGAGAACAAAGCCCCACCCCTTTTTACATCTGCCAAAGGAGCCGAGTTTTGATCCCGTCGTGGCCGCCATCTTGAATTTTTTTTACCCCTTCTGCCCTGCCCTTTATGCTACTGTGGGAAGCCCCATCCCTAGAAGAACGAAGTATTTTGGGGAATATTAAAAGAGGCAGAATATTATATTTCCCCAAAGGAGAAATGGAGGAATATGTTCTTAGAGTCAGAAAATCAGGTGGCCGGCACACGCATGCGCGCTGAGGCTGAGCTAGGGCAACGGCTCGCGTGCCCGAAGATATGGCTTCGCGTGCCACAGTTGCCATAGGTTCGCCATCACGAGTGTAGGGTTTCCTGCTTCGGAGGGAGGGTTGGACTAGATGACCTCCAAGGTCCCTTCCAACTCTGTTAACCTGTTTAAAAAAAATGTCTCCGGTTGCCTTTTTCAATAAAACTGCACGAGAGTTAGTTGTCCTTCTCTGGCACGAGCATTGCCAAATTACGGGGATGCCACTAAGGAGTCCCTGCGTCGGTTTGACTGTCGGCATGACGACTGTTACATCAGCCAGAACTGAGAGCGAAATATTGGTCTGCCTGTGCGGGAAATCAGATGCAAAGCAGTAACTCTACTGATGTTGGGTATTAAACGGGTATTAATCACTTTTTACACAGGAGCCTTTCCCAGATGGCTGCCCTCCCACACTTTATCCGAAGTGCCAATCGGGTGTGGCTGCTTTCTCAAGCGAGTTTCATCCCAGCCAGGAAGCTACGCTGACACATGTTCTTGTTAGTTGCAAAGTCATGTCCGCTCATCGCGACCCTATGGACAACGTTCCTCCAGGTCTTCCTGTCCTCTACCATCCATAGTTTTTGGTCTCCTGAGGCCTCCATGCATCCCATTTTTCAGCCTTGGTCTCCAGAAGGCAGATGGGGGCTGGGAGATAGGTGGGGAGGGCTGGGCAGTCTCGTGGTCCTGCATGGGTTGGATTAATGGCTTCGGCGGGCCATATCCGGCCCACGGGCCGTAGTTTAGGACCCCTGCTCTAGGTTAAAATAGTTGGTGTTCGGTCAGCTCAGTTTATAGATTGACTTTCTAAGTTAAAGGGATTAGGTGAACTCAAGCAAGCGAATTAACTCAGTAAAAAATTGATCACTTGTCTGCGGCTTGCTATTTGTATAAAGTATCAGAGTTTCTTGTAAAAATCAAATCCAGAAGCGCACAGAGGTAACGGATTCAGCAGGATTAAAAAGCCACCGTAACTATCTTTTGCAAGACAACATTCCTTTTGGGGGGAAAAAAAAACACCAAGGAGAAAATGCAGAGGAAGCAAATGATAGGGAAAGGTCCCGTTGTTTCGACTAATCTGATTGCACATATGGGGAACGTAGCCATCCTGCTCCAAGATGCACTCTGGAAATCCCCTTCATTATAATCATATTGTTCACTCTTGGCTCTGATCTCCTGGGTGTCACAGATGCCTTCCACCTGTGCCCAGTGCTTCATTTCTTCATTCATAAAGGGTGTTATAAATATACCATCACCTGCTGATTTCCTCGAACCCTCGCACGGAATGACAAATGAGTCACAGAGAGAGAGAGAGAGAGAAATATTGAAAGAGAGAGAGAGAAAGAGAGAGAGAGACAGAAGGGGGAGAGAGAGAAAGATTGAGAGAGAGGAAAAGAGAAGGAGGGAGAGACAGAGGAAAAGAGAAAGAGAGGGAGGGAGGGAGAGAGAGAGGAAAAGATTAAATGAGAGAAACATTGAGAAAGCTTGAGAGATAAAGAGAGAGAAGATTGAGAGGGAGAGGGAGAGAGATTGAGAGAAAGAGAGAGAGGAAAAAAGATACAGGGAGAAAGATTGAGAGAGAGATTGACAGGAAAAGAGAGAGAGGAAAAGAGATTAAGAGAGAGAGAGAAAGATTGAGAGAGAAAGAGAGAGGAAAAGAGAGAGAGAAGGAGATTGAGTGGGAGAGAGATTGAGAAAGAGAGAAGAAAAAGAGAGAAATGAGAGAGAGAGAGGAAAAGAGATTAAGAGAAAAAGAGAGAAGGAGATTGAGAGGGGGAGAGAGAGAAAGCTTGAGAGAATGAGAGAAAGGAAAAGAGAGTGAGAAAGAAAGAGAGGAAAAGAGATTGAGAGGAAAAGAGAGAGGAAAAGAGATTAAGAGAGAGAAAGATTGAGAAAGAGAGATTGAGAGAGAGAGAGAGAGGAAAAGAGAGAGAAGGAGATTGAGTGGGAGAGAGATTGAGAAAGAGAGAAGAAAAAGAGAGAGAAATTGAGAGAGAGAGGAAAAGAGATTAAGAGGAAAAGAGAGAAGGAGATTGAGAGGGGGAGAGAGAGAAAGCTTGAGAGAATGAGAGAAAGGAAAAGAGAGATTGGGAAAGAGAGAGGAAAAGAGATTGAGAGGAAAGAGAGAGGAAAAGAGATTAAGAGAGAGAAAGATTGAGAAAGAGAGATTGAGAGAGAGAGAGAGAGAGGAAAAGAGAGAGAAGGAGATTGAGTGGGAGAGAGATTGAGAAAGAGAGAAGAAAAAGAGAGAAATTGAGAGAGAGAGAGGAAAAGAGATTAAGAGGAAAAGAGAGAAGGAGATTGAGAGGGGGAGAGAGAGAAAGCTTGAGAGAATGAGAGAAAGGAAAGAGAGATTGAGAAAGAAAGAGAGGAAAAGAGATTGAGAGGAAAAGAGAGAGGAAAAGAGATTAAGAGAGAGAAAGATTGAGAAAGAGAGATTGAGAGAGAGAGAGAGAGGAAAAGAGAGAGAAGGAGATTGAGTGGAGAGAGATTGAGAAAGAGAGAAGAAAAAGAGAGAGAAATTGAGAGAGAGAGGAAAAGAGATTAAGAGGAAAAGAGAGAAGGAGATTGAGAGGGGGAGAGAGAGAAAGCTTGAGAGAATGAGAGAAAGGAAAAGAGAGACTGAGAAAGAGAGAGAGGAAAAGAGATTGAGAGGAAAAGAGAGAGGAAAAGAGATTAAGAGAGAGAAAGATTGAGAAAGAGAGATTGAGAGAGGAAAAGAGAGGGAAAGATTGAGAGGGAGAGAGATTGAGAAAGAGACAGAAGAAAAGAGATAGATAGAGGGAGAAAGATTGAGAGAGGGAGGAAAAAAGATTGAGAGGAAAAGAAAGAGAAGGAGATTGAGAGCGGGAGAGAGAGAGATTGAGAGAAAGAGAGAAAGGAAAGAGAGAGAGATTGAGAAGAGAGAGAGGAAAAGAGATTGAGAGGAAAAGAGAGGAAAAGAGATTAAGAGAGAGATTGAGAAAAAGAGATTGAGAAAGAGAGAGAAAGATTGAGAGAGAGAGGAGATTGAGAGGGAGAGAGATTGAGAAAGAGACAGAAGAAAAGAGAGGGAGAAAGATGAGAGAAGGGGGAGGAAAAGAGATGGAGAGGAAAAAGAAAGAGAAGGAGATTGAGAGCGGGAGAGAGAGAGATTGAGAGAAAGAGAGAAAGGAAAGAAATTGAGAGGAAAAGAGAGAGCAAAAGAGATTAAGAGAAAGATTGAGAAAAAGAGAGAAAGATTAAGAGAGAGAGGAGATTGAGAGGGAGAGAGATTGAGAAAGAGAGAGAAGCAAAGAGATAGATAGAGGAGAAAGATTGAGAGAAGGGGGAGGAAAAGAGATTGAGAGGAAAAAGAAAGAGAAGGAGATTGAGACGGAGAGAGAGAGAGATTGAGAGAAAGAAAGGAAAAGATTGAGAGAGAAAGATTGAGAAAGAGAGAGAGAAAGAGATTGAAAGGAAAAGAGAGAGCAAGAGATAGGGAGGGAGGGAGGGAGGGAGGGAGGGAGGGAGAGAGAGAGAGAGAGAGAGAGAGAGAGAGAGAGAGAGAGAGAGAGAGAGAGAGAGAGAGAGAGAGAGAGAGAAGAAACCTACTAATTAGATGATCTTTGGAAGGCACCTTGTTCGAAACACGCAAAAAACCCCAACATTGGTGGAGGTACAAGCCTGACAAGATGTCATTTTCCTGACCTGGCAGAATCACATGAATGACCCAGTAATTGAAACGACCTTGCAGAAACCGAGAATACCTTAGCTGGAGAAAACTTCACACAGCGCCAGGGGATCGGAATGACGTTGCGGGGTAGGCTAGTGGAGGAGGAGGAGGAGGAGGAGGAGGAGGAGGAGAAGGAGGAGGAGGAGAGGCCTTTTCCATGGAAAAGCTCTCGGCAGATGGCAGCAACGGTTGACCTTGTCTTGAGCTGTGCAGGGTCAGCCTGGGATACATAGAAGATAAAATAAAAGGCTGGGAAAGGATCCGGGAGGTTTTTTTATTCCAGGGGTCCCCAACACCCCCGCCATCAAGACCCCTCCCCCTCGAGCCACACAGCTGCTATTTGCATTTTATTTCAATTTTTATTTGCAGCTGCTAGCATCACCGCCACAGCTCCACCTCCGATCATCAGGCATTAAACGGTCATTGCAGCACGAATCCTACTTGTTAAGGGGGCATATGAGGGATCTAGGTTGCGCCTTTCTCCCCTTCCCTGTGTCCGTGGAGCAACTGTCTTCCATCAAACTGGTCCCTGGTCCCAGGGGATGAAATCCAGCAGGTTCTGACAGGTTCGGGAAAACCGGTAGCGGAAATTTTGAGCAGTTCGGAGAACCGGTAGCGGAAATTTTGAGCAGTTCGGAGAACCGGTAGCGGAAATTTTGAGCAGTTCGGAGAACCGGTAGCGGAAATTTTGAGTAGTTCGGAGAACCGGCAAATACCACCTCTGGGTATTCCCATTCCCACCAGAGTGGGGTGGGAATGGAGATTTTGCAATATCCTTCCCCTGAAGTGGGAATGGAGATTTTGTAGCATCCTTCCCTTGCCACACCCACCAAGCCACACTATGCCCACCAAGCCACGCCCACAGAACCGGTAGTAAAAAAAATCAGATTTCACCACTTCCTTGGAGACCGCTGTACCAGTCCAACCTCTTGCTCAAGCATGAGACTCTATATATCAGGGGTGTCAAACTCGATTTCATTGAGGGCCGCATCAGGATTGTGTTTGACCTCGGGAGGGGGGGACACAGAGTGGGCATGGCCGGGGTGGGCGTGGTCAGCTTGATGTCACTTGTGTTGGGGGAGTCGGTGGTGGCCCGAGCACTCTGCCAGCGAAAACAGGCTCCCGAGTTGCATTTTCGGCTGCGATGGCCTCCTGCAACCTTCTGCCAGCTAAAACGGAGCTTGGGAGTGCTGCCCGTGGCTCTAGGGACCTCCATTTTAAGCTGCGATGGCCTCCTGCAACCCTCTGCCAGCGAAAACGGAGCTCAGGAGGCCCGCATGCAGCTCACTCAAGCTCCGTTTTCGTTGGCAGAGG
This sequence comes from Coluber constrictor foxii, assembly GCA_038048745.1. Taxonomy (NCBI): domain Eukaryota; kingdom Metazoa; phylum Chordata; class Lepidosauria; order Squamata; family Colubridae; genus Coluber; species Coluber constrictor. The sequence goes on from CM075967.1 coordinate 36,893,613, forward strand.
CATTGCAGGCCGGTCCTTTGCTGTTTCCAGGGTGGCCCTGCGGGCCAGATCTAAGCACCCCATGGGCCGGATCTGGCCCACGGGCCTTCAGTTTGAAACCCCTGCTCTGCTGTCCAATTTCTTTTTGAAAGCCTCCAGGGATGGAGCACCCACAACTTCTGGAGGCAAGCTATTCCGCTGATTGTTCGTTCTCGTCAGGACATTTCCCCGACCGTCTCGCCACGACACCAAACCGGAAGTGCTGCCAGGCCGATATCTTCAAAAGTTGGCAAAGAGTCTCGGAGAGTCACGAACCAATTAGGCGAACTCCATTCCCCTGTGGTTTCCCTTTTATTCCCTCTTCATCCAGGTGGCCCTTCATCGTCCACCTGTGGCCTTACTCCCAAGTCGACCCGTTCTTTAGCGGTTCCCTTCGTCTGGCAACTCTGCGCATGCACACACTAATCCTACTAACCACGTTCAAGCACTCTAAGATCAAGCCAAGGTTAGCTGCTCTCTAGCAGGTCACCGGAAAAACCAAAATAAAACTTTCCTGTCATTGACTCCAGGTGTCTTATATTTATTCATTTATATATCAAACGTCTTAATCGCCCATCTCTCTCACAGATGGGCTGTGGCCGGTGGTCCAATTGAATCCACACAGGTAGTCCTTGACTTATCACGTTCATTTAGTGACGGTTCAAAGTTACGTCACTGAAAACAGCGACGTGACCGTTTTTCCCACTTACAACCCATGGAGCGTGGTCGCGTGGTCACAATTCAGATGCTTGACAACTGACACATACTTGTGACGGTCGCAATGTCCCGGGGGGGCGGGTGTGTGTGTGTGTGTGTCACACAATCATCTTTTCTGGCCTTCTGACAAACAAAGTCCAAGAGCCTTGGTGGCGCAGCAGACTAAAGTGCTGTTAAGTAGCACCCGCTGCCTGCAATTACTGCGAGTTCGAATCTCACCAGGCTCAAGGTTGACTCAGCCTTCCGTCCTTCCGAGGTAGGTAAAATGAGGATCAGGATTGTGGGGGCAATAAGCTGACTTTGTATATAAAAAAAGAACACCCCTTTGGGGGGGGCGAAAGTCCTACTAAGCAGGTATATACAAAAGTATGAAGGCTATTGCTTAATGCATTGTAAACTGTTCATTGTAATCTCCGGAGAAGAACAGATAGATAGATGATAGAGAGAGAGAGAGAGAGAGAGAGAGAGAGAGAGAGAGAGAGAGAGAGAGAGAGAGAGAGAGAGAGAAAAGACGAAGAAGTAGTAGAAGAAGGAGAGGAAGAAGAGGAAGAAGAGAAGAAGAGGAAGAAGAGGAAGTCGTAAAAATGAGGCAAAACTCACTCAACACGTCTCACTTAATAGAAATTTTGGGCTCCAACAGAAGTCATAATTCAAGGGCTACCTGTATAGTAAAACATTAAAAACCAAATAAAGATTATTTTTTTTAAAAAAAATGTAAAACAATATTATAAAATTGCAAAAGGCAGAGAATTCGGAGACCAAGCATACAGGCAGGAGGCTGCATCTTTTGAATAGAATGAGCTGGAAGGGACCTTTGAGGTCTTCTAGTCCAGCCCCCTATAGGAAGCAGGAGAACCTATACAATCTCAGACAAGAGTCCGGTCTCTTCTTAAAAAATCTCCAGTGTTGGAGCGGCCACGATTTCTGGTAGCATGCAGTTCCACTGGTTCATTGTCCTCCCTGTTAGGAAGCTTCTCCTTAATTCCAGGTTGCTTCTCTCCTTGATTCATTTCCATCCATTGTTTCTTGTCCTGCCCTCTGGTGTTTTGGAGAATAGTTTGACACCCCCCCCCCTCTTCTTTGGGGCAACCTCTCAAATACTGGAAGACTTTAAGATAAATCCAATTTTCCATTGCTTTTGCAAATATATATGTTTTCTATACCTTTCCATAATTAATAATATTTCCCCCTTTTAAAAGTTAAACCAAATTCTTTCTTTCTTTCCTTTTCTTTCTTCTTCCTTTCTCTTTCTTTCTCTTCTTCCTTCCTTCCTTTCCTTCTTTCCTTCCTTCCTTTCTTTCTCTTCTTCCTTCCTTTCTCCCTTTCCTTTCTTCCTTCCTTCCTTCCTTCCTCTTCTTCCTTTTCTTTTTTCTTTCTCTTCCTTCCTTCCTTCCTTTCTTTTCTTCCTTCCTTCCTTTTCTTCCTTCCTTCCTTTCCTTCTTTCCTTTTTTCTTTCTCTTCTTCCTTCCTTCCTTTTCTTTTTTCTTTCTCTTCTTCCTTCCTTCCTTCCTTTTCTTCCTTCCTTTTTTCCTTTTCTTCCTTCCTTCCTTTCTCTGCTTCCTTCCTTCCTTTTCTTTTTTCTTTCTCTTCTTCCTTTCCTTCCTTCCATCCATCCATCCATCCATCCTGTCTCCAAGCTTACCTGTTGAATTTCCACCTACCGGGTGTTTTGTCTGTGTGTGTGTGTGTGTTTGTGTGTTTAAAAGCAATGTTGATGGCAACGCAAAATCTCCGAAACTAAATCGGAGTCGTAGCTCTAGACTAAGCCTCCATTAAGCCGGGTTCACACGTCAGGTTAAATTAAATAAGAGGCCAAACTGCATCGCGGTTTATGATAATGACCGGATTTGCAAAGAAACGCAACGCAACGGGCAAGCGAGGTGACTGCACCTAGAGGCGTTAACCCGGGCAAAGGCTTTGCACAACTGCAGCCCGGCCGTGTCCCACCCACGATTCGGTCAGGAAACCAGGATCCGGTGATCCTGGCTTCTTCGCACCTGGGGCTTAAAATCGGGGAGAGGGGCGGGGGGACCCCGTGCCTGGCTTTTGCCTGACACGCAAAAAGCAGCCTCAAACCACCGGAATCTACGACAATAAACATATACGAAAGATGAAAGATGGAAAATAAGGCGGAAGGGACCCCTCGAGATCTTCTAGGCCAACCCCCTTGCTCAAGGCCAGGAGAACCACGTTCCATCCCGGTCCAATGGTGGGGCTAAGTTAGTCTACTTTGGGGGGGGGGGGGGGAAACTTCCAGGGAAATCTCACCCATCGATACAGATCAGGATGCAGAGAAGGGGGGTCGCAGAAGGCTCCGGCTGTCCCGGTCCTAGTTCGAATCCCAGGCTGGGAAGTTGGAGCGGGTGGGGGGGACTTGGACCCGGGCTGTCCCGAGTGTAATTCGAATCCCAGACTGGGGAGGGAGGGGAGGACGGGTTGTCCCATTCCTAGTTCGAATCCCAGGAAGGGAAGCGGGGGACTTGAACCCTGAGTATCCCGGTCCTAGTTCGAATCCCAGACTGGGGAGGGAGGGGAGAATGGGTTGTCCCGGTCCTAATTCGAATCCCAGGCTGGGAAGTTGTGGTCGGGGGGGAGAGACTTGGACCCGGGCTGTCCCGATCCTAGTTCGAATCCCAGACTGGGGAGGGAGAGAGGGATGGAGGGAGACTTGAACCCGGACTGTCCCGATCCTAGTTCGAATCCTAGGCTAGGAACTGGGGGGGGGGGGACTTGAACGCGGGCTATCCCGGTCCTAGTTCGAATCCCAGGCTGGGAAGTTGGAGCGGGGGGGGGACTTGGACCCGGGCTGTCCCGAGTGTAATTCGAATCCCAGACTGGGGAGGGAGGGAGGGAGGAGAGAATGGGTTGTCTCGGTCCTAATTCGAATCCCAGGCTGGGAAGTTGGAGGAGGGGGGGGGGGGAGACTTGGACCCGGGCTGTCCCGAGTCTAGTTCGAATCCCCGACTGGCCAGGGAGGGAGGGGAGGACGGGTTGTCCCGTTCCTAGTTCGAATCTCAGGAAGGGAAGCGGGGGACTTGAACCCTGAGTATCCCGGTCCTAGTTCGAATCCCAGACTGGGGAGGGAAGGAGGGAGACGACGGGTTGTCCAGGTCCTAGTTCGAATCCAAGCCCGTGCGGAAAATGCCATTCCCCCCTCCCACATTTCTCCTTTTTCTTTTCCTTTTTCCACCCCTTTAGGCACAAATTGCCCTTTCCACAGGCTGCAATAGCAGCTCTCCGCACCGTTTCCAAGCCGGGCGCCTCCTTAAAAAAAAAAAAAAGAAAGAAGAAAAATCCCAGCCCACCTTAAGGACACGCCCCCGAAGGAGGGAGGGAGGGAGGGAGGAGGGGGGCGTGCCGTATGCAAAGCAGCCGTGACGCGCCGAAACCCCTCCCACCACGGCGAGCCCAACCGAGAGAAAAAAGAAGAACCCCCTGGCAGATCCGCGCTCTCTGCAGCAGCAGAGCCAAGCGAGGCGCGGAACATGGCGCTGCGCCGGCCGGGGACCTTGCACGGTTCCGGGGACGAGGCCGGTTCTTCTCTCCCCTTGCCGGGAAGGCTGGTTCTTCTGCCCCTTTTGCTCCTCCTGCTGAACCCCGCCCGAGCGGCCGCTTCTTCCTTCGACCGCCGGGGCCCCGTGGTGCTGGGCATGAGGCTGGAGCGCACCGACCGGCCGCTGTCCGAACCGGAGGAGCCGGAGACGGAGGCGTCGTCGGGGGTTTTGCAAGTGCAGGAAGGGGCAGAGATCCTGTTGCGCCTTTACGGGCTGGATTTGAGCCCCCGCGTTTACCAGGCGGTCTATTTCGCCGAAGCCGGCCCCAACGCCACTTGGTCTTCCCGGTCCAACGCCACTTGCCCGGAGAAAAGCCAGGACTTGGAGGTGCATGCTCACCCCGGCCCCAGCCGCCCCACTTCGGCCCTGATCGGCGTCAAAGTCCAGCGGCTGCGCAAAGCCGAGCGATCCAAGCTCTACGTCCTCTGCGCGCGGAGCGATCCTAGCCGGCCTTGGCTGCGCCTGGAAGGCGAGGATGCTTTCCTGCGCGTGGTGGAGGGGAAGCAGCACTTGCTCCCTTTGTGGCTCCAGATCGTGCTCCTGGGGACCCTGCTGCTGCTCTCCGGTATGTTCAGCGGGCTCAACTTGGGGCTCATGGCGTTGGATCCCATGGAGCTGCGCATCGTCCAGAACTGTGGCAGCGAGACGGAGAAGCGTTACGCCCGCAAGATCGAGCCCATCCGGCGCAAGGGCAACTATCTGCTGTGCTCCCTCCTGTTGGGCAACGTCTTGGTCAACACCACCCTTACCATCCTCCTCGATGACCTGATAGGATCCGGCTTGGTGGCCGTCATTGCGTCCACCTCCTGCATCGTGATCTTCGGGGAAATCGTGCCCCAGGCTCTCTGCTCCCGCCATGGTTTAGCCGTGGGGGCCAACACCATCCTTCTCACCAAGATCTTCATGTTCTTGACCTTCCCCATTTCCTTCCCGATTAGCAAGATCCTAGACTTCCTGTTGGGTCAAGAAATCGGCACCGTCTACAACCGGGAGAAGCTGATGGAGATGTTGAAGATCACGGAACCTTACAACGATCTGGTCAAGGAGGAGCTGAACATGATCCAGGGAGCCCTGGAGCTTCGGACCAAGACGGTGGAGGACGTCATGACCCCAATTCACGACTGCTTCATGATCAACAGTGACGCCATCTTGGATTTCAACACCATGTCCGAAATCATGGAAAGCGGTTACACCCGTATCCCAGTCTTTGAAGAAGAACGGTCCAACATTGTGGATATCCTGTACATCAAGGACTTGGCTTTTGTGGATCCCGATGACTGCACCACCCTCAGGACGATCACTAAGTTCTACAACCACCCTGTCCATTTTGTCTTCCACGACACCAAGCTGGATGCCATGCTGGAGGAATTCAAAAAGGGTAAGTCAAGGTGGAAGGTGGTATCGATCTGGGCGAGATACCTATTACCCTGGCTGCTTTTGGACTTCCCAGGGCATAATTGGCAAAGATGCAGCTTCTTTTACACATCTCCAGAACGATAAAGAGTGTGGTTTTGAAGTAGTGGCTAGGATGCAACCTGGTTTACCTACTCCTAGCTAAGGCAGAATGTTATGGCCAAACCCAGCAGAAGGATTCATAGGTCCTTGAAGTCATTAAGATATCTGTAATTCATTGGTCTCGTGGACTCTGTTGCGCTAAATTTATTTCATTTTTTTTTTAAATTAGATTTATATGCCGCCCTTCTCAGGCGACTCAGGGCGGCTTACAATGCGTTAAGCTATAGCTTTCATATTTTTGTATATTTTTATACAAAGTCAGCTTATTGCCCCCACAAATTGGGTCCTCAATTTACCTACCTTAGAAAGGATGGAAGGCTGAGTCAACCTTGAGCCTCGAACTAGCAATAATTGCAGACAGCTGAATGTTAATAACAGGCTATCTAGCCTGTTGAGCTATCTGAGGCTCAACAGGCCTCAGATACGTTAAGTTATTTACTTAACGTATGGCAAATACATGGACTTATAGTGGTTCAGATGTTAATATCCAGTCCACCGAGCCGTTTAAGGACAGGGCAGTCTATGTTTTTTTAAAAAAAACAGACATTGGTGTAATGTGTAAGCTCTTGATTACAAGGAAGCAGTGGCTCAGTGGCTAAGACGCCGAGCTTGTCGATCCAAAGGTCGACAGTTCAGCGGTTCGAATCCCTAGTGCCGCATAACGGGGTGAGCTCCCGTTACTTGTCCCAGCTTCGGCCAACCTAGCAGTTCGAAAACATGTAAAAAATGCAAGTAGAAAAATAGGGACCATCTTTGAGGGGAAGGGAACAGTGTTCTGTGCGCCTTTGGCATTGAGTCATGGCCGGCCACATGACCACGGAGACGTCTTCGGACACCGCTGGCTCTTCGGCTTTGAAACGGAGATGAGCACCGCCCCCTAGAGTCAGGAAGGACTAGCATGTATGTGCAAGGGGAACCTTTATCTTTAAGAATCCTGTGAGGTTGGTTGGGCTAAGAGACAAGGAATAGCTCAAAGTCATTCCCTCCTACCATCTTTTTCTGAAAGTAAGACTAGGTTTAAGCTTTAAGCTCTTGATGGACATTTGGAGACAGTGTGATGGATAGTTTGTCGAGGAGCACCACAGTCACACTGAGGGGTGGACACAAGACCCACATTAAACCATGGGTCCTAACAGACACCATTTTTTTTAAAATTAAATTTATATGCCGCCCTTCTCCGGAGACTCAGGGCGGCTTCCAATGCGTTAAGCAATAGCCTTCATACTTTTGTATATTTTATACAAAGTCAGCTTATTGCCCCCACAAACTGGGTCCTCAATTGACCTACCTTAGAAAGGATGGAAGGCTGAGTCAACCTTGAGCCTGGGGAGATTCAAACTTGGAGTAATTGCAGACAGCTGAATGTTAATAACAGGCTTTTAGTCTGTTGAGCTATCCAGGCTCTCTTGGGTACGGAACCTGTTCTGTGTTGACCAGTGCTTGGCGAGGAAGGTCAAAACACCTTTTGTCATTCTATGTAACCCACCTACATCTGGGCGTTCCGTGGCCCATTTGGCTTTCCACTGTGTCTTGATGTCGAAGTTGTTAAGACGGCTGTTGAGCAAGTGCCAGTGCGGGATTTAAGCCTGCTAATGGATAGATGAGGAAGATCACTGTGCGCAGGAAAATTTATTATTTATTTATTAGTTTGATTTATATGCCGCCCTTCTCCGAAGACTCAGAGCGGCTTACAATGCGTTAAACAATAGCCGTCATACTTTTGTATATACCTGCTTAGTAGGGCTTTCGCCCCCCCCCCCCTCCCACCCAAGCGGTGTTCTTTTTTATACAAAGTCAGCTTATTGCCCCCACAATCCGGGTCCTCATTTTACCTACCTCGGAAGGATGGAAGGCTGAGTCAACCTTGAGCCTGGGGAGATTCGAACTCGCAGGAATTCCAGGCAGCTGGCAGCTAAGTGCTATTTAACAGCGCTTTAGTCCACCGCGCCACCAGGCTCTTAAAAAAGTGGGTTTGTCATAATTTTGCTGTACTCCTTCGCTAAGGCTTCCTGCAATGGGCACTAAGTTATCGCAGCCTTTGGACTGATTTTATGGGCAAATCTTAGCCAGGCTCAAGGTCGACTCAGCCTTCCATCCTTTCTAAGGTGGGTAAATTGAGGACCCAGTTTGTGGGGGCAATAAGCTGACTTTGTATAAATATACAAAAGTATGAAGGCTATTGCTTCACGCATTGTAAGCCGCCCTGAGTCTCCGGAGAAGGGCGGCATATAAATCAAATTTAAAAAAGGAAGGAAGGAAGGAAGGAAGGAAGGAAGGAAGGAAGGAAGGAAGGAAGGAAGGAGAACATTCAGCTGCCTGCAATTACTGTAAGTTCGAATTTCACCAGGCTCAAGGTTGACTCAGCCTTCCATCCTTTCTAAGGTGGGTAAATTGAGGACCCAGTTTGTGGGGGCAATAAGCTGACTTTGTATAAATATACAAAAGTAAATATACAAAAGTATGAAGGCTATTGCTTAACGCATTGTAAGCCACCCTGAGTCTCCGGAGAAGGACGGCATATAAATCAAATTAAAAAAAGGAAGGAAGGAAGGAAGGAAGGAAGGAAGGAAGGAAGGAAGGAAGGAAGGAAGGAAGGAAGGAAGGAAGGAGAACATTCAGCTGTCTGCAATTACTGTAAGTTCGAATTTCACCAGGCTCAAGGGTGACTCAGCCTTCCATCCTTTCTAAGGTGGGTAAATTGAGGACCCGGTTTGTGGGGGCAATAAGCTGACTTTGTATAAATATACAAAAATAAATATACAAAAGTATGAAGGCTATTGCTTAACGCATTGTAAGCCGCCCTGAGTCTCCGGAGAAGGGCGGCATATAAATCAAATTTTAAAAAAAAAAGGCAACCCCTGTGGCAGATAGCAGTTACAAACCCAGATTGACAAGAGCCCTAACCATCTCTGGCTTATTCAACTTGTGTCTTCCTTCAGCAAATAATAGCTTGAGGCTATGTGCAAATCCATCCGTCCGCTCAATACGTATTAACAGCAGAAGTTATTTTCTGGTGGGAGTGGGGAAAAGATTTATAAGGAGGGCCCAGGTTTCTTTTGTTGAGCATATTTTGCAGCCGTGTCCTTACAGATGTTTGTTCTGCTAACTTGGCAGAACGAGCAAAAGAAAAGCGGAATTGTTGGCTAGTAGGACTTGGATGTCAACATTCGGCAAAGGGACTCTCCCAGCTGCAACCTAGAAGGCAAAAAAAAAGAAACAACAACAGTGACTTATTTTATTTTGTTTTCCCCCCAAAGCAACTTTTTTAAAACTAGCAGATCGGAGGTTTATCTCTTGCAGGATAGGATGTCTTTCCCACTTGCTGGAAAACAAGGGAGCTGATCTCGCCGAATGAAAGCGAGGAAGAAAATACTTCCGGAATGAGATCCTCCCAGGGCCAGATTTAATGGGTGAAGGGCCGGGAAGTTGCATCCGAGGATTTTATCCAACTGCAGTTTAGTACATTTGAACTGCTGGAACGCAGCAGCTTGCCTGGAGTAGTTTTGCCCCGAGATAAAGTGTGAGTTCATAAATCATGTTGAACTCTTTTGTTACGGGGCCATTTGCGTCCAGCAATCTTTCTGAAGTCTTCCCATAGGAGGATCAGAAAACCTGTGTTGCATTACAACTGGGTTACTAAACGCCAGCCCCCCTTAAAGCTACAGTGCTGCTTTATCAGCCGTGCTGTTTCAAAGGATTCACAGAACTCCTACCTGGAGTTAAGGAATTAAGGGGTTCTCCTCAGGGGTGAAATGCTCCCGGTTCGGACCGGATCCCGGTTCGGAGAACCGGTAGCAAAAATCCCTAGCCCCTCCCCATGCCCAGCTGAGCCGCACAATCATCAGAGGCTTTTTTTTTTTACTTTTAAAAGCATTTTCTCTACCACCTCTTCCGCCGAAAAAAATGCTTTTAAAAGTAAAAAAGAAAAGCCTCTGATGATCGCGCGGCTCAGATAGGATCGTCAAAGGCTTTTAAAAGCATTTATGCTTTCAAAAGGCTCTGACAATCCCAGCGCGATCATCACAGGCTTTTATTTTTTTACTTTTAAAACCATTTTTTCTACCACCTCTTCGGCTGAAGAGGTGGTAGAAAAAAAATGCTTTTAAAGCCTTTGACGATCCCAGCTGACTTGCCTGATCGGCAGAGGCTTTTTTTTCCTTTTAGAAACATTTTTTCTACAACCTCTTCGTCGGAAGCATTTTTTTGGCCAAAGAGGTGGTAGAAAAAAATGCTTTTAAAAAGCCTCTGATGATCCCTGCACGATCATCAGAGGCTTTTTTTTTTTACTTTTAAAAGCATTTTTTTGGCCAAAGAGGTTGTAGAAAAAAATGCTTTTAAAAATAATTTTTCAGAAAGCCTCTGATGATTGTGCGGCTCAGCTGGGCAATGGGTGGAGGGGGGGGGGGGCAGGGATTTTTGCTACCGGTTCTCCGAACCACCCGCTTCCATCGATCCGGTCCGAACCGGGAGCATTTCCCCCCTGATCTGGGAGGGAGGGTGGGTGGGCGGAGCTTCCCGCCACCTGAACTGGTTCCCAGCCGTTGCAAAACAGCCCCCTCCCCTAAAATCTATTTTTAAAGTAGTACATCCATTTACAAACGATTGACCTCTCATCCATAGGCTACAAAATATGTGTGACAAAATAATTAACGGTTAACAATCGTGTCTATTTGTAGTCGTTCAAGCCAGTTAGGTCTCTTGTGGTGAAGGCACCAAGCTTGGAAAACAGGAGATGGTGAATTCTTGTCTCGCCTTAGGATTAAAAGCCGGCTGGGTGACTTTGGGTCAACGGTCACTCTCGGCTTACAACGTCAGGCCAGTCGGTCAATTTCTGTCGCAACCGATGAAACAACACTTGATCCAGGAAAAAACAAACAAACAACAAAGCCAGAGCCTATATTTGCAGGAAAACACTTATTTATTTTTTGCAATCGTTCCCAGCCACAATGTGAAATAGGAATGCATTGTGTCTATTAACAAAGGAAAACGTTATTTGCAAGGGGTTGTTTATTTATTTATTGAATTTCTATACCGCCCTTCTGGCTGGCTGGATGTTCCATGTCCCATTGCCACCCACCCCCAGCAGCTGCTGCTTCTTCTTCCTCCTCCTCTTCTTCTCCTTCTTCATAGAATAGAATAGAATAGAATAGAATAGAATAGAATAGAATAGAATAGAATAGAATAGAATAGAATAGAATAGAATAGAATAGAATAGAATAGAATAGAATAAAGAATGAAATAGTAAGAATAGAATAGAACAGAATAAAGAATGAAATAGTAAGAATAGGATAGGATAGGATAGGATAGGATAGGATAGGATAGAATAGAATAGAATAGAATAGAATAGAATAGAATAGAATAGAATAGAATAGAATAGAATAGAAGTAGGAGTAGGAGTAGGAGTAGGAGTAGGAGTAGGAGTAGGAATAGGAATAGGAATAGGAATAGGAATAGGAGTAGGTATTTATCTGCTTTTATACAGAATAGAATAGAATTAGAATAGAAGAAAATTAATAGAATAGAATAGAATAGAATAGAATAGAATAGAATAGAATAGAATAGAATAGAATAGAATAGAATAGAATTTAGAATAGAATAGAGATAGAAATAGAAATAGAAATAGAAATAGAAAAATAGAAGGGAAGACTGGAAGAATAAGAATGGAATGGAATGGAATGGAATGGAATGGAATGGAATGGAATAACAGAGATAGAAGGGACCTTGGAGGTCTTCTAGTCCATCCCCTTGCTTAAGCAGGAAACCCTACATCACCACCTCCTCCTCTTCTTCATCATCTTCTTCTTCCTCTTCTCTTCCTCCTCCTTCTTCCTCTTCTTTTTCCTCCTCCTCCTCCTCCTCTTCTTCTTCCTCTCCTCCTCCTCTTCTTCCTCTCCTCTTCTTCCTCTTCTTCTCCTCCTCCTCCTCTTCCTCTTCTTCTCCTCCTCCTCCTCCTCCTCCTCCTCCTACTGCTCTTCTTCTTCCTCTTCTTCTCTTCCTCCTGTTCTTCCTCTTCTTCTCCTCCTCCTCTTTTTCCTCTTCTTCTCTTCTTCCTTCTCCTCCTCTTCTTCTTCCTCTCCTCCTCCTCTTCTTCTTTTACTTCTTCTTCTTCGTCTTTATTTATTTATTTCTTGGTTCAATTTATATGCTGCCCTTCTCCGGAGACTCAGGGCGACTTACAATGCATTAAGCAATAGCCTTCATACTTTTTTATATACCTGCTTAGTAGGGCTTTCACACAGGCACATACACACACACATCCAAGTGGTGTTCTTTTTTATACAAAGTCAGCTTATTGTCCCCACAATCCGGGTCCTCATTTTATCTACCTTGGAAGGATGGAAGGCTGAATCAACCTTGAGCCTGGGGAGATTTGAACTCGCAGTAATTGCACGCAGCTGGCAGCTAAATGCTATTTAACAGCGCTTTAGTCCACTGCTCCACTAGGCTCCTCTTCTTCTCCTCCCAAAAACAGAGTCCAGTTGCCCTTTTGGAAAAAGCACCTTTGAGACATCCATGACCTGGATGACTTCAGACTCTCCATAGGTAAACAAGGTCATGGGACATACAAATCTGGGCCAACCTTAGGAGCAAAAGTGAAACTAGATAATATAGATATATATGTATGTGGTTCCCATGGGCAGAAATGCCTTATGTTGTGGAACACATGACTCAAAAGTAAATGGGGTCTGATTTACCACATTTGGATGCAGCTCAAATGCTCTGAGCATGACAACATGCTTAATGTGAATTTAACTTCAGGCCTTTGGGGAACGCCTATATGGAATAAATCTCCCACGTGGAGTAGACACCAACAGCCTGAGCCTGAGCAATTTTGAACATGACGGTGACCGACTGAAATCACATCCTGGGAGAACGCCCGTATTTCGTAAACTTTCCCCATTGAGGAGTCATCCACAGCGTAACAACTCACACCGTTTTAGCGTGACAATGACTTTTTGGAACCAGAGCTTACAACATTCAGAATAGAACTGTTATCTTGATTAAATTTCCCCAGTGGAGTAGATACCAACGGCCTGACCGTGAGCAATTCAAAGTCTTTCCTCTCCGGTCCTGAATTAACTCTTTAGTTTATTTTGCTTTAAACTTAATCACGTTCAACAAGTGAGTTTAAATTCCGAATATTTATTTATGGATTTGTGGGGTCCTTGGTGCTGTTCTCCTCTACTCTACTCTACTCTACTCTACTCTACTCTACTCTACTCTACTCTACTCTACTCTACTCTACTCTACTCTACTCTACTCTACTCTTATTCTATTCTACTCTACTCTACTCTACCCCTATTCTATTCTATTCTATTCTATTCTATTCTATTCTATTCTATTCTATTCTATTCTATTCTATTCTATTCTATTCTATTCTATTCTACTCTACTCTACTCTACTCTACTCTACTCTACTCTACTCTACTCTACTCTACTCTACTCTTCTCATTCTCTTCCTCGTCTCTTCTTCTATTCTATTCTATTCTATTCTATTCTATTCTATTCTATTCTATTCTATTCTATTCTATTCTACTCTACTCTACTCTACTCTACTCTACTCTACTCTACTTTTATTCCTATTCCTATTCCTATTCCTGTTCCTGTTCCTATTCCTATTCCTATTCCTATTCCTATTCCTATTCCTATTCCTATTCCTACTCTACCCTACTCTACTCTACTCTACTCGACTCTACTCTACTCCACTCCACTCCACTCCACTCCACTCCACTCCACTCCACTCCACTCCACTCCACTCCTATTCTACTCTACTCTACTCTACTCTACTCTACTCTACTCTACTCTACTCTACTCTACTCTACTCTACGCTACCCTATTCTATTCTGTTCTATTCTATTCTATTCTATTCTATTCTATTCTATTCTATTCTATTCTATTCTATTCTATTCTATTCTATTCTATTCTACGTTTACAGAAGAGAAAAACCTCGGTCGACTTTCTCCATGCCACTAAAGTCCTCAATCATATCCCCCCCCCCAAGTTGCTTTTTTAAAAACATAGGATTCCCCGATATTTTCTTTTAGAGAGGTTTATACTCTTCTGATTATTCTGCATGTCCTATTCTGCACTTTTTCCAGCTTTGTTCCATTCCCTCCCCTCCTCCCCCCAAATAGCATCCTTTGTCATTTCTGATGTCGGAATACATTACACCATGCACCCTTTTATTTTTAACTTATACTAATGATCCCTTGCATTGATGTTTCATAGTGGCTACCCACTAATATCATCATTTGATTCTCTGGCTGTTCTCCTGACTAGTTTTGCACATAAATCAGCCAGATTGAAGGCGGTGTCAAGCTAAAGGGTTTTCCCCCAGCATGTTACTCATTAATTAAACGGCAGATGCAAAGCAGTCAGGGTGTAAGCCAGTGATAGCTAACCTGTTTTGCCATTGCGTGCCAAAAGTGGGGAGAGCGGGAGAAGTTGCACATCCTAACAACATGGATGTGCCCACACCCATAATTCTGTGCGCCTTTTTTGGGGGGGTGGGCTGGGGTTTCAAAACCCAGCTTGCATGTTGCAAGAAGCTGACGCATGATCTGAAGGAATTGATCCTGGAGGAAGAAAACTGTTCAGGAGGAACCGATGAAGGATAAGGCTTAAGAAAGAGAGCGGAGATGCGATGGTATTTAGCAAGATGGTAATTAGACAGAGCAGGAGGTGATAAAAGTTTCGCCTGGCTTGCTTAAGATCAGGCAACAGGTGTTAAGGAAAAAGCAGGTTGGGAAGGTACCGTATTCCCCCGAAAATAAGACCCTGTCTTATATTTTTTTTCAACCGTGAAATAAGCGCTTGGCCTTATTGCCTTGCGCTCAAAAGCCCGGTTGGGCTTATTATCAGGGGATGTCTTGTTTTGGGGAAAAAACCCCCAGAGAAGGTACACAATTTGGGAGTCCTCCTGGGCCCATGGCTTAGCTTGGAAGATCATCTGACTACCGTAGCCAGGGGGGCCTTTGTCCAGGTTCACCTGGTTTGCCAATTGCACCCCTTTCTGGAACGAGATGCCTTACATGCCCTCATCACCTCTCGTTTGGACTACTGTAATGCCCTTTATATGGGGCTGCCCCTTGAGGAGCACTCGGAGACTTCAGCTGGTCCAGAATGCGGCCGCACGGGTTGTTATGGGGGTGTCGCGGTACTCCTATGTTACACCACTCCTTCGCAGTCTATATTGGCTCCCGGTTGTCTTCAGCGTAAAATTAAAGGTGCCGGTGATCACATTTAAAGCCCTACGTGGCCTAGGACCAGAGTACTTGTGAGACCACCTCCTGCCACCGGTGGCTGCCCATCGCCCGAAGCATCGCAGCATCCGCACAGTCACGTGACCAAAATTTAGATGCTTGGCGTATATTTATGACAGTTGCATTCTCCCGCGGGTCATGTGATTCTCCTTTTGTGACCTCCTGACCAGCAGATTCAATGGGGGAAGCCAGATTCATTTAACAACCGTGTTACTGACTTTAATGACTGCAGGCATTCCCTTAAGAACTGTAGCAAGAACCAGCGAGATTGGCCAGGATATTCTTGAATAGGTCTCCGAATTGTTGGAGGTTTAGACACAAACAAGGGACATTCTACCACATGTGGTGGACCTGTCCTAAGATTAGGAAATTGTTGTGGCCCGCCAGCAGCCTGCGCGGATTATTGCTGATCCCGACGAGAAGGAGGCTGGTGTGGTGTCGCACCAGCAGCCTGTGCAGAAGGTGCTCAAGTCGGACAGTGAGGAGGCTGGAGAAGATGTGGTGCCAGAGGCAGAGATTCAGCCAGAGCCTTCAGAAACTCCAGAGGCTCCTTCAAGTGAAGAGGAGGAAGTGGAGGAACCTCTTCTCAATGCATGAGCACGCAGAGCTGCCAAAAGGCAGGAGTGGTTACTCAGGAGTAGGTCTCGAGAGTAAGGCTTGGGGCTAATTGGCCACTCCCTTAGCCTATTTAAGGAGGAACGCCAATTGCAGCAAGCTGTAGGGAACAACTTTAGTTCACTCTCCTTCGTGTCTGGATTCTCTGCAAAATTGCTTCTGGGCTTTCTGCCAACTTTAGTTAGACTTTATCTTATCTGTGGATTTTCTGGCAGGTTGTTAAGGACGTTTTAATTAATAGCCTACATTTGTAGAAAACTACTTTTGGAAGTAAATTGAGCTTTGTTCATAGTTTGTGTGTGCTACATTCCTTGGGATCTGCAGAACAGAAATTTGGGGGCAAGATTAAAAAATGGCTGGATGAAATAACAGGGCAGAAGATAGAAAGAAATCCGGAATTGTTTGTCCTGGGTATTCTGGAAGGGAAAATGCAGAAAAGTATACAATATATCATATTACACATACTAACGGCAAGTAGAATTGTGATAGCACAAAATTGGAAACAATCAGACACCCCTCCGGATCAAATCATAATAAAAAAAATATACAAATGTGCAGAGATGGACAGATTATCAATGGAAATGAAGGAGAGGGAGAACACTCAGTACTATTTAATATGGGATAAATGGTATTCCTGGCTGGAGAGTAAACATAAAACTTAAGGGATGTTTTTGCTATGAGATCGATTTGTAAACAGAAATCAAGCTAATTTAAATAAAGATGTAAGTTTAGAAAAGAGATATTTAGAAGCAGAATTTGTGTAAAGAGGTTAAATAGGCTAGAGATACCGATGCAGAAAAGTTGTTATTAGTATTGAAATTTTGAAATGTTTATTTTTGGTTGTTTATATTTTTTGTTGTATGTGTGTGTGTGTTTTCTTGCTTTTTTGTGTATGTATTGCTTCTTTTTGTACTGTGCATTTTAATCTTTGGAAATTTATTTATTTATTTATTTATTTATTGGTCAGATTTATATGCCGCCCTTCTCCGGAGACTCAGGGTGGCTTACAATGCGTTAAGCAATAGCCTTCATACATTTGTATATACCTAATGTTAAGGATATTGTTGTTGTGTTAGCAACTAGCAGAGTATAGTGCACAGAGAAATTGCTCTGTGCACTATACTCTGAGAGCAATGAAATATGAGATACGTGCAAACTGGTTTATCAAAAGTTTTCTTTATAATGGAAAATAAACAATCTCGTAGTCTTCTAAACAGTCCAAGTCTTTACCGGTTAAATCCAAAAAGCTTCATATCACACAAACAGTAGTTGGTTCACTCTGGTACACAAACCCCGGATGGTAGCAGATCCACCCACACACGCACTGATGATAGCACAATGGCAGCTTATCATCAACTGAATACATTACAGTACCTTTCTTAAATACGTTTACAACTAATTATAGCATGACTCAGCATTACAGCATGATGCAGCATTAAAACTTAAAGTCAAAGAACACATATATTGCCTGGACAATCTGTTAGGCTCAAATCATATCCTAACAGTATCTTATGACTTACGATGATTGTATTTTATGATGATTTATCACTTGCCGCTTGTATGTACACTGAGAGCTTATGCGCGAGAGACAAATTCCTTGTGTGCCCAATCCCACTTTGGCCAATAAAGAATTCTACCCTATTCTATCTTTTTTTGAGATTCAACCTAGGACTAAGGAGAAATTTCCTGACAGTTAGAGCAATTAATCAGTGGAATGGCTTGCCACCAGAAGTTGTGGCTGCTCTATCACCGGAGGCCTTCAAGAAAAAATTGGGCAACTCCTTTGTCCGGGATGCAATAAGATCTCCTGCCTTAGAGAGACTAGAAGATCTCTAAGGCAGTGGTTCTCAACCTGTGGATCAGGACCCCTTTGGGGGCCGAACAACCCTTTCACAGAGGTCACCTAAGACCATCCGAAAACACATATTTTCAATGGTCTTAGGAATACTTTTATGGTTGGGGGTCACCACAACATGAGGAACTGAATTAAAGGGTCACGGCATTAGGAAGGTTGAGACCCACTGCTCTAAGGTCTTTTCCAGGTCAATGAATCTATGTGCTATGTTTTAAATTAACCAAGCTCAGAAACACCGAGAGCCAAATGTCAGATAGTCCTTCTAAGTCCTAACTATTTACTAAGTCTGCACTACTATTAATCTTCTCATCGTTCCCACCACCCATCTCCTTCCACTTATGACTGTAATTTTGTTGCTTGTATCCTTACAATTTATATTGATATTGTTTCCTGATTGTTTACTTATACCCTATGACTATCATTAAGTGTTGTACCTTATGATTCTTGATGAACGTATCTTTTCTTTTATGTACTCCGAGAGCATATACACCAAGACAAATTCCTTGTGTGTCCAATCACACTTGGCCAATAAAATTTTTTATTCTATTCTAAGAGGTAGGTGTGTGTTCTCACAGGGTTACAGTTACAAGACACACAACCTTAAGCAAACAAGTTCTGGAACAAAAAGAACAACTTGAGTTCACAACTTCTCCTTCCAAAGAAACGGCGATTAATGGAATATTACAAAGACCCCATGAAGCGCTAAGCACTAGAAGCTCGTATGCTGAGCATCTCGTAACTGCCTGGATCAAGTATCTTCTAAAGCGAATCAGGTTCTGGCAACATTTTCAATCTGATTCTAGCTTTGTTCCCGCCTGCCAAACAAATTTCAAAATTGTTGTATTTAGCTCATCAAAATATATTTTTTCCCCCTCTATTTTTATAGGAATCGTTTGGAACAAGAAAAGTAGTTTCGGTAGAAATTAGGAACTTAGTAAGTATTACATATAACAGGGGACACGGTGGGTCGGTGGCTAAGACGCTCAGCTTGCCGATCGAAAGGTCGGCAGTTCGGCAGTTCGAGTCCCTGGACAATCTGTTAGGCTCAAATCATATCCTAACACCTGCTTAGTAGGGCTTTCGGCCCCCTCCAAGTGATGTTCTTTTTTATACGAAGTCAGCTTATTGCCCCCACAATCTGGGTCCTCATTTGACCTACCTCGAAAGGATGGAAGGCTGAGTCAACCTTGAGCCTGGTGAAAGTCGAACTTGCAGTAATTGCAGGCAGCTGGTGTTACTTAGTAGTACTTAACAGTACTTTAATCTGCTGCACCACCAAGGCTCTAATATTTAATAAATATTTTTTAAAAAAGAAAAGAAATGTGTCAAGAAAAGTGGGGCCGAACTCACTTCACAGCTCTCTCCCTTAACAATGGAAATTTTGAGCTCCATTATGGTCATAAGTCGAGGACTACTTATAAGTCACGCTGGCTTAACACTGCGGTATTGTTTGAGCCAAACAATGCTTGCTTTCCCTCAGTACCCTTGAGTAACACACTGCCCATCTTTATTTAAGCTTACTCCAGCATGTTGTGCAAACATGCCATTGTGTGTTTGAAAAATAGATTATTGAGTGATTAGGATCCTGTGCTTCTGAGTTTACTTAAACTCTGGAACAAATGTCCCGCAAAGGAATTTTGCACAAGCTTGCAAAAATAGAGGACAAGTGCAGTCGGCCATAGATTATTTGAGGGGAGGGATGGTGAATCCCAGACAGGGACAAATGGACAAATAGTAACTGCTCAGACTGATGTTTTTGAGCCAAATATTCCTAGCATGGCAGATAATGATCATGCTAAAAGAGATAACATGGAAGGTGCACGCAGGTGTTTCCTCCTCTTCACCTGCGTGCCGTTCACACAGGGGCATGAATACTGTATTTTCCTGCGTATAAGACTACTTTCTAACACACAAAAATCTTCTCAAAAGTCGGGGGTCGTCTTATACGCCGGGTCTCATTCTCCTGTAACCAGGCAGACCATCCCGAAAGGCTCTGACGAGCTTTAAATGGCTCTGAGGAGGGTCGTCTTATACGCCCAGTTGTCTTATATGCTGGAAAATACGGTACCTGCCAATTTGCAGCCTCACTTGGACAATCCCTGCCCTTGTTTTTAAATTAAGTACAATTTTCAGAATGTATCTCCAGTTACTTTTCGAGAAAAGAAGGGAAGGAGGGAGGAAAGAAGGGAAAAAAGGAAAAAAGGAAAGGAAAGAAGGAAAGGAGAGAGGCAAGAAGGAAGGAAAGGAGAGAGGAAGGGAAGGAGGGAGGAAGGAAGGAAGGAAAGAAGGAAAAAGGAAGGAAGGAAAGGAGAGGAAGGAAGGAAGGAAGGAGAGAAAGAGGGAAGGAAGGAAAGAAAGGAGGGAGGGAGGAAGCAAGGAGAGAGGGAAGGAAGAAAGGAAAGGAGGGAGGAAGGAAGGAAGGAGAGAAAGAGGGAAAGAAGGAAGGAAAGGAGGGATGGGGAGGAAGAAAGGAAATGAAGGAAGGAAAGAAGGAAAAGAGGAAGGAAGGAAAGGAGGGATGGAGGAAGGAAATGAAGGAGGAAAGAAGGAGAGAAAGAGAAGGAATCGAGGGAGGGAGGGAGGAAGGAAGAAAGGAAAGTAGAGAGGAACTAAGGAGAGAAAGAGGGAAGGAAGGAAAGGAGGGATGTGGGAGAAAGAAAGAAAATGAGGAAGGAAGGAAAGGAGAAGGAAGGAAGAGGAATAAAGGAAGGAAGGAAATGAGGGAGGAAGGAAGGAGGGAAAGGGAAGGAATGGAGGGAGTTTTTTTCTCAATTCTACCTGGGAAGGTCGGGCATTGTAGTTGACTATATATAGCTGGAAGGGGCTGAGTTGGGAAAAAAACCCCTAGATTTTAGATCGTGCCTTTGGGATTTAAACTTAGGAGGTTCCCTTTATGGATAATGTCATTCCTACTTGTTTCATTACTAGCTGGCATTAGATGAAGTTCAGAGTTCCTGGGTGCCTTTTGCTTTTGTCATCAATGGAACGGGGTGCCTAGGGGAGCATCTCCAAAGACCTATGGCAACTCAAAGGATCCTTTCCCCAAGATTTATCCTGTTTTTGTGCCTTTGGAAAAATGCAGGACCGGTGTCCAATTCTTTCGGCATCTGCCTAAAACAGAGGGCTCCAACCTTGGCAGCTTTAAGACTTGTGGACTTCAATTCCCAGAATTCTCCAGCCAGCTGGAGAATTCTGGGAATTGAAGTCCACAAGTCTTAAAGCTGCCAAGGTTGGGGGACCCCTGGCCTAAAACAATCCTTGTTGGAGCACAGCTCTTAGAGAAATGCATTCAGGTAGTCCTTGACACGCCATTCAGTGACCGTTCGAAGTGACAACAATACTGAAAAAAGTGACTTACGACCCGTTTTATTCACACTTACGACCGTTGCAGCCTTCCCTATGGCCATGTGGTGATTGACCTTTGGATGCTTGGCAATTGACTCACCTTTTTGACGGTTGCAGCGCCCCGGGGACACGCAATCCCTGTTTGCAACCAGCAAAGTCAAGGAGGAAATCAGATTCACTTCAACCACCTAATTTAATTACCGTATTTTCCGGCGTATAAGACGACTGGGCGTATAAGACGACCCTCCTCAGAGCCATTTAAGGCTGGTCAGAGCCTTATGGGCTGGTCTGCCTGGTTACAGGAGAATGAGACCCTGCGTATAAGACGACCCCTGACTTTTGAGAAGATTTTTGTGTGTTAGAAAGTAGTCTTATACGCAGGAAAATACAGTAATTTACATTAAACATCTAATTTAACAGCTTCTGTGATTCACTTAACAACCTGGACAAGAAAGGTGGGAAAATGGGGGTGGAAGTTCTATAGGTTAAGAATAAGTACATGAAAAATAAAAAAAGATACCAATATGTTTAGGAAAAATCTTTTCCTGTTTCCCAGTTTTCTGTGGTTGGAACATTATTGGCTGAAAATAGATATCAGTTGGTTGAATTCATCGTTTCTTCGCGCCAGTGGTTTTCAATTTAAATTTAAAGCCCTGGAGTTAGATCAATATTATTTTTTGAAAAGACTCTTTCCTTTATCCGAATATGTCTCTCATACTTTACTGATCTCGTTCCTAACCTTAAGACCAGAAGAAGATTTTCCTTTTCTCTTGATTGCAACTCTTCAGCATTCAGGCATCAGGTTTCAAAAAAGGTTGGCCAGCATAATATTGGGATAGGGAGGTTTGTGGTTTTTTAAAATAATTAATTAATTAATTAATTAATTATTGTTTTCTCTTTACATACAATATGTGCTTAATAAACAGCATATTGTCTGTTTACCTAGTAATACTTAAAGGTAAAGGTTCCCCTCGCACATATGTGCTAGTCGTTCCTGACTCTAGGGGGCGGTGCTCATCTCTGTTTCAAAGCCGAAGAGCCAGCGCTGTCCGAAGACATCGCCGTGGTCATGTGGCTGGCATGACTCAACGCCAAAGGCGCACGGAACACTGTTCCCTTCCCACCCAAAGATGGTCCCTACTTGCATTTTTTACCTGCTTTCGAACTGCTAGGTTGGCAGAAGCTGGGACAAGTCACGGGAGCTCACCCCGTTAGGCAGCACTAGGGACTCGAACCGCCGAACTGCCGACCTTTTGATCGGCAAGCTCAGCGTCCGACCCACCGCGTCCTCTGTTATATGTAATACTTACTAAGTTCCTAATTTCTACCTCTTTTCTACCGAAACTACTTTTCTTGTTCCAAACGATTCCTATAAAAATAGAGGGGAAAAAAATATATTTTGATGAGCTAAATACAACAATTTTGAAATTTGTTTGGCAGGGGGGAACAAAGCTAGAATCAGATTGAAAATATTGCAAGAACCTGATTCCCTTTAGAAGATACTTGATCCAGGCAGTTACGAGATGCTCAGCATACGAGCTTCTAGTGCTTAGCGCTTCATGGGGTCTTTGTAATATTCCATTAATCGCCGTTTCTTTGGAAGGAGAAGTTGTGAACTCAAGTTGTTCTTTTTGTTCCAGAACTTGTTTGCTTAAGGTTGTGTGTCTTGTAACTGTAACCTTGTGAGAACACACACCTACCTCTTAGAATAGAATAAAAAATTTTATTGGCCAAGTGTGATTGGACACACAAGGAATTTGTCTTGGTGTATATGCTCTCGGAATACATAAAAGAAAAGATACGTTCATCAAGAATCATAAGGTACAACACTTAATGATAGTCATAGGGTATAAGTAAACAATCAGGAAACAATATCAATATAAATTGTAAGGATACAAGCAACAAAATTACAGTCATAAGTGGAAGGAGATGGGTGGTGGGAACGATGAGAAGATTAATAGTAGTGCAGACTTAGTAAATAGTTAGGACTTAGAAGGACTATCTGACATTTGGCTCTCGGTGTTTCCGAGCTGGGTTAATTTAAAACATAGCACATAGATTCATTGACCTGGAAAAGACCTTAGAGCAGTGGGTCTCAACCTTCCTAATGCCGTGACCCTTTAATTCAGTTCCTCATGTTGTGGTGACCCCCAACCATAAAAGTATTCCTAAGACCATTGAAAATATGTGTTTTCGGATGGTCTTAGGTGACCTCTGTGAAAGGGTCGTTCGGCCCCCAAAGGGGTCCTGATCCACAGGTTGAGAACCACTGCCTTAGAGATCTTCTAGTCTGTCTAAGGCAGGAGATCTTATTGCATCCCGGACAAAGGAGTTGCCCAATTTTTTCTTGAAGGCCTCCGGTGATAGAGCAGCCACAACTTCTGGTGGCAAGCCATTCCACTGATTAATTGCTCTAACCGTCAGGAAATTTCTCCTTAGTCCTAGGTTGAATCTCAAAAAAAGATAGAATAGCGTAGAATTCTTTATTGGCCAAAGTGGGATTGGGCACACAAGGAATTTGTCTCTCGCGCATAAGCTCTCAGCGTACATACAAGCGGCAAGTGATAAATCATCATAAAATACAATCATCGTAAGTCATAAGATACTGTTAGGATATGATTTGAGCCTAACAGATTGTCCAGGCAATATATGTGTTCTGTGACTTTAAGTTTTAATGCTGCATTACGCTGTAATGCTGAGTCATGCTATAATTAGTTGTAAACGTATTTAAGAAAAGTACTGTAATGTATTCAGTTGATGATAAGCTGCCATTGTGCTATCATCAGTGCGTGTGTGGGTGGATCTGCTACCATCCAGGGTTTGTGTACCAGAGTGAACCAACTACTGTTTGTGTGGTAAGAAGCTTTTTGGATTTAACCGGTAAAGACTTGGACTGTTTAGAAGACTACGAGATTGTTTATTTTCCACTATAAAGAAACTTTTTGATAAACCAGTTTGGACGTATCTCTTATTTCATTGCTCTCAGCAACGTTTCTCTGTGCACTATACTCTGCTGGTTGCTAACACAACAACAATATCCTTAACACTCGGCGATAGTCATAAGATAAAAGCAATCGACATGTATCATAAGATACATACAACGAAGGGATAGTCATAAAATGCTAAAGGAATAGGTCATTGGAAAGATGTGTAACATAATAGTAATACAGCTCTACTACATGGTTTTTATCTTGGTTTAGTGGATCTTCAGAATAAAATAGAGCTGGAAGAGACCTCAAAGACCTTCCAGTCCAAATCCCTCCTCAAGCAGGAGACCCTCTACCAGTGATGGCTAACCTTTTTGCCATCACGTGCCAAAAGCTGGAGGAGCGCAGGGGGGTTGCGCGCACGCATACCCACACCCATAATTCAATGCACCCCACCCCCCCCCCATGCATGTGAGCATGACCCCCCCCTGCTTCCCCGCTATTGGCACGCGATGGCACGGTGAGACCGGAAGGCCTGTTTTTCGCCCTCCCCAAGCTCCAGAGCCTTTCTAGGTGCCTGGGGAGGACAAAAACTGCCTTCCCCACCTCTGTGGAGGCCCTCAACATCCCATTTCCTGACTTCCGGTGGGTCTGGAAGGCCCAAAAATCAGCTTTCCTCATTTGGCTCTTGAGTGAGGGCTGATCCTACCATTCTCTCTAAAGATGGTTTATTGATGAACAGGACCACATGGGTCTGAGGTCCTGCGCAGCTGACCAGGTGGAGTGGAGAGTGAGGGTTATTTATACCCTCTCTTGGGTCTTGCCCACGAGCTTCCTGTTCCTGTGGAAGAAATGTATTATATTGGCTGTAGTCAGACTCCCATGGGGCCATGTGGAGTCATGTTTGTCTGAGTCAAGTTTGGTT
The DNA here is from genome assembly GCA_038048745.1 of Coluber constrictor foxii. Taxonomy (NCBI): domain Eukaryota; kingdom Metazoa; phylum Chordata; class Lepidosauria; order Squamata; family Colubridae; genus Coluber; species Coluber constrictor. The sequence goes on from CM075967.1 coordinate 36,918,346, forward strand.
GAACCTTGGGCTGATGCAATGTCCCTTGGGTGATTTTGCAATGCAGTGATCCCTGCTGCTAGATAATCCTATTATGTTCTGGAGGGGTCATGTCTTAATCCCATCACCCTGGATCTGAAGATCTTTTGTCTTGTAGATAGGATAGCCCAGTCTTTCTTAATGGGCACCAAATATCTGCTGGGGGTCAGGGAGCTGAGGCCCTCAGTTTCTGTCTCAAGATTTCCATTTATCTTTTAGGGGAAATATAATATTCTGCTCTTTTTAATATTTCCTAAAATACTTCATTCTTCCAGGAGGGGAGAGTGCTAACTTTCTACAGTTCCATAAATCACATGGCTGGCTGGGGAATTCTGGGAGTTGAAGTCCACACGTCTTAAAGTTGCCAAAGATTGGGAAACCCCTTCCTCTATCCATCCCCATCCCGCCTTTATCAAAGCAGGATAGTCCATGGATTTATCCTCAAATTGTTCACCCCCTACTCGTCTGATTCTAGGTAGATTACAATACATGAGAGAAAACATTGGTGACTCATAAAATCAATGCTTCAATCCAATAATAAACAAAGCAGTTAGACTATAAATAAATACCATTGCTATTTTCAGACAGAAGCCCTGTGATTTTTCTGAAATTTGTAGGTAGGCGAATATCTAATCTCAGAAGAGAAATTTCTTCCAGGCGGAGGGGGCTACCATTGAAAAAGTCAAGCTCTGGGGTTAGCCCCCTTGCCCCAAATCCTCCCTTGTCTTATTGCGAACGTTGGGGAAAGTTCTTGTGATTGTGAAGGATACAGTTGAAAGGAAAAGAATTTCTACTTCAACTCCGCCTGGTTGTTGGGTGGGCGTGGCGATGGTGGGCGTGGCCTAGTCAGCCTCCTACACTATGGGGAGGGGCATTTTTGCTCTCCCCAGGCTCCGGAGGCTTTTCTCGCCCTCGCCCGTTTTCGCCCTCCTGGAGGAGGGCGAAAACGACCTTCCCAAATTTCCAGTAGGCCTGTTTTTCACCCTCCCCAAGCTTCCGCGTGTCTCCTGGGAGTGGTGGGGTGGAGTCGGAGGGGCTAGCCAGGATTTGGGGGTTCACCGAACTGCACCGAATCTTAGCTAGAGGTTCTCCCGAACCCCTGTGAACCCCCAGCAGCTCACCCCTGGTTTCTACTCCTTAGCAAAGAAGAAGATTGAAATGCTCAGCTTGCCTTCCCACAACCCTTTAAACCCAACAAAATAATATTAGAGCTTGGGAAATGGGCCAAAACCGCTCAGAGATCTACGATGAAGGAATCCAGGGTTTAGTAAATTTTGTGAACCCGCCCTTTACAAAAATAGCCCCCCTCCTGCTTTTGACTCTCAGATAGAGAAGGGAGAAAGTAAAAAAATATAAGAAGGATAACTGCTGCGTGCAGTTGTTTTATTTGTTTACTGATGGGGTTTCTGGCTGAGCCTTTTAAAAGTTAGTTTTTTAAAAATAGCTTTTAAAAAAAATAGGAGAAGAAAATCAGATAGTCTAATGCACTGATAGGTAACCTTTTTCTCGCCGTGTGTTGAAAGCACGCGCAGGTGCCTTCCATCCTTCCGAGGTGGGTAAAATGAGGACCCAGATTATTGGGGACAATAGGCTGACTCTCTAAACCGCTTAGAGAGGGCTGTAAAACACTGTGAAGTGGTATATAAGTCTATTGCTATTGCCCGCCTTCCTTCCTTCCTTCCTTCCTTCCTTCCTTCCTTCCTTCCTTCCTTCCTTCCTTCCTTCCTTCCTTCCTTCCTTCCTTCCTTCCTTCCTTGAGATTAGAATGCAGCACTGCAGACTAACTCTGCCCACAGCCAGGAGTTTGATCCTGACCAGTTGAAGGTTGACTCAGCCTTCCATCCTTCCGAGGTGGGTAAAATGAGGACCCAGATTACTGGGGACAATAGGCTGACTCTCTAAACCGCTTAGAGAGGGCTGTAAAAGCACTGTGAAGCCGTATATCGGTCTAAGTGCTATTGCTATTATTCCCCTAAAACCCCAAACTTTAAAAAAGTTTTTCAAAGGTGGGGGCACGGCCCTGGCAACTTTGGACATCTTCCTTAGCAAATCGAGAAGGCACGGCGTTCGGTTGCAACACGTCTGTGGATGGTTGACATTCTTTTGCAAAAGTGTACTGTGGTTTTTCAAGGTCCTTATTGACATTATGAGCTGCTGCTCATTGGCTATTTAGGTTCCGCTGCGTCGGCTCTTCTGTATCCCGCATCTCCACGGCCTGTGCTTCATTCCTCTGATTGGGATCTGAATCCAGCTGGGGCTGGTTCCCAGTCCCTCTGACTCATCACAAACTGAGGTTGTTTGTCCGCCGCCTGCCCTTAAACTGGCTAAAAATAGTTTTTAATAGAATCTCCCTCTCCGTTTATTTTTTACGGAAGAAGGGCCGGCTCCCTGGCACTGACCCATCTAAAGCAGTGGTGGGATTCAAATTTTTTTTTTTACTACCAGTACTGTGGGCGTGGCTTGGTGGGCGTGGTGGGGTAAGGATACTGCAAGATCTCCATTCCCTTCCCACTCCAGGGAAAGGATACTGCAAAATCTCCATTCCCTCCCCACTCCAGGGAAAGGACACTGTAAAATCTCCACTTCCTTCCCTCTCCAGGGAAAGAATACTGTAAAATCTCCATTCCCTCCCCACTCCAGGGGAAGGTTACTGCAAAATCTCCACTTCCTCCCCTCTCCAGGGAAAGAATACTGTAAAATCTCCATTCCCTTCCCACTCCAGGGAAAGGACACTGTAAAATCTCCACTTCCTCCCCTCTCCAGGGAAAGAATACTGTAAAATCTCCATTCCCTCCCCATTCCAGGGAAAGGACACTGTAAAATCTCCACTTCCTCCCCTCTCCAGGGAAAGAATACTGTAAAATCTCCACTTCCTCCCCTCTCCAGGGAAAGAAGTGTAAAATCTCCATTCCCTCCCCACTCCAGGGGAAGGTTACTGCAAAGTCTCTATTTCCTCCCCTCTCCAGGGAAAGAATACTGCAAAATAATGGAATGGAATGGGACGGGACGGGACGGGACGGGACGGAGGCCTTCTAGTCCAGTGCCCGATTGAAACAGGAGAACCTATAACCTCTCAGACAAGTGACTGTCCAGTTTCTTCTTCTCTATGATTTCTGGTGGCAGGCTGTTCCATTGGTTAATTTCTGGTTCCACTGGTTAATTGTCCTCCTTAGGAAGTTTCTCTTTAGTTCCAGGTTGCTGCTCTCTTTAATTAGTTTCCATGCATTTTTCCTTGTCCTGCCCTCTGGTGCTTTGGAGAATAATTTGAGCCCCCTCTTCTTTGTGGCAGACCCTCAAATACTGCAACACTGCTAACATATCATCCCAATTCTTCTTTTCTTTAGACCAGCCAAACCCAAATCCTGCAGCCGTTCTTCATATGTTTTAGTCTCCAGGCCTTTGAGCCTCTTAGTTGCTCTTCTCTGAACTTTTTCCAAAGTCTCAACATCTGTTTTTGTAGTGTGGTGACCAAAATCGATTACAGTTTTCCAGCTTTACTGGGGTTTTATAAAGTGGAACTAATCCTTCAAGTGATCTTGTTTCTACGCTTCTGTTTATATAATCACTAAGATGATAGGCCTAATCATAATCATAACCCTAAGCATTGTGATCACTAATCAAACGGTTTTAAGTGGACCGTGTAACTACCTTTACGGTACGATCCGGAGCCACAAAATCCAAGATTTAATCGCAGGTAGCTGAAATGCTTCCACAGAGTTTTCCTTTTGACCCCGAGGGTGGGAAATGACCCTGGGAGATGAGGTCAAACATGACATTTGTCCTTGTGCCAAACGGATGGGGTGGTGAGTCAGCCGGAGCTCCTCGCTGAGTCAAAGCAAGGAAGGGACGGTTCCTGTTTGCAGGTTTGCCTTACTTCACCTGTAATCGCTCCAGAGCAGTGGTGCTGCCGTGGCACATTATGTGGGGGAATTAATGGGAGCATCTGCCGTATGGCTTTTTAGAAGAAGTGTGGGCTGCCTTCCATGGTTGGGTAGGGGGAAAAATAATCTCTTGCTTTTGCTTTGCTATATGGACACCGGACGTTGGACATGAAATCTTGCAGGGAAGTTGGGAAAAAACAGATGTTGAGATGCTAGAGAGAGTGCAGAGAAGAGCAACAAAGATGATTTAAGGTTTGTTGTTGTTGTCAGTTGCAAAGTTGTGTCCGACTCGTCGTGACCCCATGGACAACGTTCCTCCAGGCCTTCCTGCCCTCTGGAGTCCATTTAAGCTCACGCCGACTGCTTCAGGGACTCCATCCAGCCACCTCGTTCTCTGCAGTCCCCTTCTTCTTTTGCCCTCCATCATTCCCAGCATGAGGCTCTTCTCCAGGGAGTCCTTCCTTATCATTAGATGGCCAAAGGATTTGAGTTTCCTCTCCAGGATCTGGCCTCCTAAAGACACTTTTTCTAGAGTGCAGAGAAGAGCAACAAAGATGATTGAAGGGTCTGGAGGCCAAATGGTAGAATGAACGATTGAGGGAACTTGGTATGCCTAGTCTAATTTGGGGTTTGGGTTTGGGTAGTCTAAAGGAAAGAAGAATTGGGGGTGGCATGATAGCAGCATTCCAGTGCTGCGATCGTGGGCTTATTGCGTATTGAGGGGCTGCCACAAAGAAGACAGGGTGTTGTGGCCCGTCAGCAGCCTGTGCAGATAGTAGCTGATTCCGACAGCAAGGAGGCTGGTGTGGTGCTGCGCCAGCAGCCTGTGCAGCTGGCGCTCGAGTCAGACAATGAGGAGGCTGGAGAAGATGTGGTGCCAGAGGCGGAGATTCAGCCAGGGCCTTCAGAAGCTCCTATAAGTGAAGAGGAAAAAGAGGAGGAGCCTCTTCTCGATGCATTAGCGCATAGAGCTGTTAAAAGGCAGGAATGGCTCCTCAGGAGGAGGTCTCCTCGAGAGTAAGGCTTGGGGCTAATTAGCCACTCCCCTAGCCTATTTATGGAAGGACGACGACTGAGGCAATTTGCAGGAAACAACTTTGTTCATATTCCTTCGCGTCTTGATTCCAGAAACCTTTGATTCGGCGCTTGTCTATCTCTTGTCAGTTTTCCTGCAAATTGCTTCTGGGCATTCTGCCGACCACAGTGAAGATTACGATTATCTGAAAGACTGCACCTCAGAATTGAGTTATTATTCTTTGGATTCTTGTCGGCTTAAGTATGAAGTTAAATTCACAGCCCTTGTTCAGAAAAGACTGATTTAAAACTGTACTTGTGTTCGAACAACTACTAAGAAAGCTCATTAGTAGTCCTTAATTAGTAAACTAAGGTTTGTACGGACTTTGTGTGTGTTGCGTTCTTTGAGGTCCGTAGCTGGGGCTATCAAGCTTCCAGCACTTAAGTGGGAGGGATGAGTCCATGTCACCGCCAGGATTTATTTGGAGACGCAAAGCCTAGCATCTTGCAGATGGGTTAGCGGATGGCTCCGTGCCCCGCTTGCTCATCAGGTGAGGTCATCCTTGCCTATTTTTGGATCTAGAGTTTGCATTACTTAATCCGCTTCAGATACGGTTGTCTGGGATCCCAGGGAGGATGTGAAAGGAAACAGAACACAGCCGTGGGACGCATCAGACAGCTGAATTCTCCTTGAATCTATTGCGCAGCTGAGAAAATGAAAAGGAGGTTAGATGACAGGAAGACCTCTGCAGCTCTTCAGAACTTGTGATTTGTGTCCGGGTTCATGGAATCATAAAATCCTTAATCTTAACTCTTGAGTCGAAGCTCCTATTTGGAGAAGAAATACCAGTTGAAGTCTCCTAATAAAGGAGAATATTTGTAGCTCAGGATTGAAATGAAGGGTCTTTGGTGCTTTCTGAATTTGGTTATTTTCTTGCAGAGGCTTCATTATCAAACTAGATACACCATCACTGTTAGAAGGGAGTAGTTAGGGGTTAATAACAACAACAACAACAACAACAAAACAACAACAAAACAATAACAACAACAACAACAACAACAACATAATAATAATAATAATAATAATAATAATAATAATAATAATAATAATAATAATAATAATAATAATAATTCACTGGAAATTGTGCCAGAAGTTTGGATCTGAGTACAGCAAAAACCACTGGGAACATCAGGTTGAGAAAGTTCTAGAGAATGAGAAACTCAAGATCTTGTGGGACTTTAGGATTCAGACTGACAGGCACTTGGTCCACAACACACCTGACATAACGGTAGTTGAAGAGAAAAAAGTATGGTTCATTGACATTACAATACCTGGTGATGCACGGATTGAAGATAAGCAGCAAGAAAAAAATCACAAAGTACCGGGACTTGCAAATCGAAGTTGAGCGACTATGGAAAAAGAAATCATGTGTTGTTCCGATTGTAATTGGAGCCCTTGGAGCAATACCCAAAGGGCTACCCCGCTATTTAGAAATTCTAAATTTACCGGACTTGAACATTTTGACTCTACAAAAAACCACCTTACTCGGAACTGCTTACATCCTCCGACGATATCTTAACAGTTCCTAGGTCCTTGGTTAGGACTCAAGCTGCTGAGCTATTAACCAGACTCAAAGACTGTGAATCTCACTACAGATTAACCAATAATAATATTAATAATATTAATAATAATAATATATAATAATATATAATAATAATAATAATAATAATAATAATAATAATAATAATAATAATAATAATAATAATAATAATAATAATAATAATTCTATATCGCCCTTCTCCCGAAGGACTCAGGGCGGTTTACAGCTTATTAAAAATACAAAAAAAAAGAAACATCAGTTAAAAACAATTAAAATGATTAAATATTTTGGCTGAAATAAAAACCCAGAATTTAAAACGCCCAATTTAAAATTATTTAGATTGATAACCCGGCCTGGCGGAACGGCAGGGTCTTGAGGACACATAGCGAAATACACGGAGGTCAGAGATCTTACGAATTTCCGGGGGCAGTTCATTCCATAGGGCAGGAGCTCCCACAGAGAAGGCTCTCCCCCTGGGTGTCGCCAGCCGACATAACTTGGCCGATGGCACCCTAAAGAGGCCCTCTCTGTGGGACCGGACTGGTTATGAGCGAGTAGACCAAACCCCACATTCTTCTAGCTCCGGTGATGTTACCTGGTTTAGGTGATGAAAAATCTGCAAGAAAACGGGAGCTCAGAGAGCACCAAGGACCTCTCAAAATCTCCTGACCATTGGTGTCCAACCCAGACTTGATTACATCCAAGTTCTCACCATTTTTCTGTCAAATTGGTCTTGCGGTTAGACCTGGAATTAAGACACTCGATTGGAAACTGTTCTCCAGCAATCAACCACGTTCCCATATTCGCTAGTTTGTCACCTAAAATTTGCTTTTATTGCCCTGGATTTGTTTTTAACTTGTATGCCTCCCAGAATCGTTGTGAGTAGTGTGGCTTCTTCTTCTTTTTTTTTCCAATATTTTTTTATTTATTTAAAAATACAAACAAAACAAGTAACAAGACATACAAAACATGTAGACAAAAAAATCAGGTATACATCTTGTCAAAGTTATCACAACTGTAGTCTGTTATCTATTTCTCATTTTGACTCTCCCTATTTGGGTCTTTCTCATTGTGTCTAACTTTTTTGAGTCATTGTTGACCTACATTAAGTGATATATGTTCCTATACCTATCTTAGGTTCCACTGGCTATTTCCTAGTCCTATTTTTCCTTTTTTCTCTCTCCTAACCAAGTGTACCACTTATCCCATATTAGATAATAGTCATGTTCCTCTTTATCTTGTAGTTCCTTTGTGAGTCTATCCATTTCTGCACATTCCATGATTTTATTAATTACTCTATCTTCGGTTGGTATGTCATTACTCTTCCAATTTTGTGCAAAAATTATACATGCTGCTGTTGTTATATGAATTATTAAGTATTTTATTTCCTTTTCATATTGTCCATTTATTCTGCCTAATAGAAATGGTTGTTTAATCTCTTCTTGAAAACCTCCAGTGATGGAGCATTCAGGGCCTGGTGGCTCAGCAGATTAAAGCATTGTGATTAACTCCAGCTGTCTGCAATTAGTAAGTTCAAATCTCACCAGGCTCAAGGTTGATTCAGCCTTCCATCCTTTCTAAGGGAGGTAAATTGAGGACCCAGTTTGTAGGGGCAATAAGCTGACTTTGTATAAAATATACAAAAGTATGAAGGCTATTGCTTAACGCATTGTAAGCTGCCCTGAGTCTCCGGAGAAGGGAAGCATATAAATCAAATTTTAAAAAATAAAAATATTTTTCACAATTTCTGGGGCAAGCCATTCAGTTAGTCCAGGGGTTTGCAACCTTAAACACTCAAAGAGCCATTTGGACCCATTTCCCACTGAAAAGAAAACACCGGGAGCCACAAAACCCTCCCCATACCTGATTCTTTTTCTTTTCTTTTCTTTTCTTTTCTTTTCTTTTCTTTTCTTTTCTTTTCTTTTCTTTTCTTTTATTGCAAAAAGTGTTTTTTTATTTTTATTTTTGCCAACACACAAATTACATCTTTTTGGAGCAGAGCCATGATCCAGTCATCAATTTATACAGGGTTTTTTTCCATCTTTAACAAAATTTTGTATATTCTATTTTGCCGTAACACTTATTTCTTAATCTTAACTCACCTATCTCAACTAATACCATCTTTAAAAAATTAAGTCAAATTTACTTAATCAAAACAATTACCCATCTATTAACCACCCTTAAATCTTAATTCAGTTAATACTTCTTAGTACATTTCACAATTCTTACCTTAAATCCTCACTATTAACAATACTTAACCTTAAATCACCTATCTCCTCTATTACCATCTTATAAAAAGTTTACTCTTATTTACTTTATCAAAACAATTACTCTTCTATTAATCCATTTTAAATCTCAATTCAATTAATACCTCATACTACATTTCACAATTCTTAGCCTAAATCCTCACTATTAAGAATACACGTCAAACATGTTTATGTTTCAAAATCTTATTTCCCTTTCTAAAACTTCCCCACATTTTTTACTTCGTATAATGGCTCAATAAAACTTTATTTCCTTATTACTTCACCAAATTTAGATCCTATCTCTAATCCCAAAAATATAGCAATTTAACATTGAAACATAGTTCTTAATTCAGATAAAACTGCAATACAATTTTCCAATTATTTCCCACAATTCTATCTCTTTAACCAGACCATTTGTATAGAAACTAGTTTAAGTAATTCTTATTTGTAATTCATAGTCCTATATTATTTCAGTCTTCTTTTCTTTTTTGCTTAGATAGATATATTATCAAAAATATTGAAAATATTAGTTATTGAAAATATTCAAATTATTACTTGTTATAGGTATTTAAACAATATCCCAGATTTTATAGTCATCAATGATTCTCAAGTAACATCTTAATAAACATTGATTCATTATATCCATTGATATATTTTCCTTTAACAGTCTATTTCTCATATATTATAGCTTCCATCCATATTTCAATTTTAAGTATCTGTAACATATTCTTCTCATATTTCTGTTAACCACTATTAATCTCAATATAGTTATTTTATAAATCAGAGTCCTGAACTTTTCTATCTTACCCCATATTCCCCAATTCTTTCACTGTTAATCCCAGTGTAATCATCTTTATAACTTGTTTTTCACAATATAGTTTCTAAAAACCTCCTTTTTATTATTACTATCCATCTGTGCATTACTTATTCATATTTAATCACGTTGTCTTTGTCTTCTTTATTTCCAGCCGTTACATCTTGTTTTTTCATTTTCTTGTCTGATTGCGTATACTTTCAGCTTCAATGTCCTCAAATTTTGTCCTCCATGTGGCATTTTAATTATTTTTCTTATTTCCATTCCAAGTCAAATACATCAGTTTGTTCCTTCTCTAATACCTGCACCATTTTATTCTTTTTAAGTTGATGTTATCCCAATTATAAGAGTTCCATTGTGGTTCCTCTTTTTTTTTTCTTCCCCCCCCCCCCAAAGTCAAGCCTCCTGCAGAAAAAAAAAATCATACTCCACAAATTCTCACGGTTGTTATCTGTAAAGTTCACTATTTTCAAAACAAAACCAAGTTACAATGTTCCTTTTTATTCCAGAAGGTGTCTCTCTGCAATCCACAATTTCTAATTGTTTCACAAGTATCCACCTTGTTTCAGTTACATAATAATCTTACTTGGCTTCTCTTTTTCTTTTTAGTTTTAAAAGTATCAAATCTTTTTTTAAAAGTCCAGTCCAAATTTAAACTCTTCCAATCCTTTGACCATGTCTCAATGTTTAACGTCTCCAATTAGCTTTATTCAAAAGTCAATTTTCTATCTATTTTGTCTCTTTAAAGTTACGTGTCAAAATCTTCTTTGCCCCCATGCTCCTTAGCCGCTATTTTATCGCTAGGGCTCTTGTAGTTAAAAGATGTTTCCCTTGATGTTATTACGAGCCTGGGTTGGCTGTCACTCACCCGGCTTCGAAAAATTCCATTCCGTTCCACTTTCCTCCTGCTCAATACTTGATCCGGTTGTCCCAGCTTGGTGGCAGCCGCCATGGCTGCCGCCCCCCCATCGCCGAGTCACAGAGAGTTCCCTCTGACCCCAAGGAACTTGCCTGTTCCTCTTGGTCGTCCAAGGTGTCTCTCTTTCTTCCCCGTCCCTGGAGGATGGTTCTGGGCCGAAGACCCATCGGCAGCGGTTCGGCAGCCGGGAGTTTTGTGGGGCTTGTCAGAGCCCACTAATTCCCCGACTGTCTCGCCGCAATACCCCCGTACCTGACTATTTCTTGAGTGGCCACAAAACTAGCATATGTAGTTGAATTAAACATTCTGTTTTCTTCTGAAACTTTTCTTTTCTTGGATTTATCCATGGCTGGCCAACCGGGGGTTGAAAAGCTCAATAAATCGTGTGCCAGCAAGTGTCGCACATTGGCGGTCACATATTTTGAGTGACGGAGCCGCAGCAGCTCCAGAGCCACAGGTTGCTGATCCCTGAGTTAATCAATTGCTCTCACTATTAGAGAATTTCTGGAGGGAAGTCGTTCCACTGATTAATGGTTTTAACTGTCTGGGAAATTTATTCTTATTTCTAGGTCGATTCCCAGTTCCTTCATTCTATTTTCATAGCCCCCGCTCTTTTTTTTTAAAGCTCCATCCCCATCCTTGGTCCTCTGCCCTTGTTTTAGTTGGTTTGACTCTTTCTTAAAAGTTTGGTGCCCGTAACCGCAGACGGTATTCAAGGTGGGGTTCTAACAATGCAGAATAAAGTGGACCAATTACTTTCCATGATCTGGAAATTATACCCCTGTGAATGCTACTGTCTTTTTTTTGAAGCCACATCATGCCGCTGACTCATATTCGGTTTGCAATCAAGAATTATAACAATACTCTTTTTTTTTTTTGACAGGCGCTATTAAGAAGCCACGTATTTCCCCAAACCACACATTTCCTCCTCCTTTCCTAAGTGGTGAAATTGTTTAACTAAGCCTTCCAAGATCCAAGCTAGCAGCTTTCTGCGGTTGCTTTCTTTGGGGGTGGTGTGGGGTGACATCCAGCTTCTCTGAAAGAAGCAATTGTGCACGCAATGAACCATGGGGATGCGTCTTGCAAAATGTTTCTCGGCTTGGAAAAAGTTGCCCATCCTTTCAGACATGTGGGCTTCTGATTTGTAAGGGTGGTGAGCATCTGACGTTTTTGGAAGACGCATTCCTGCCTTGTTTGAAGAGCTTATCGCGTGGATTATTGTTGGTTACTCTGATGGGTTGCTAACTTAACTGTGCTGCCTATAAACCACTCGAGACAACCCACAATTTCAAATTAAGTTAAAATAGATACAATTTTTTTTTTAATTTGATTTATATGCCGCCCTTCTCTGGAGACTCAGGGCGGCTTACAATGCGTTAAGCAATAGCCTTCATACTATTGTATATTTATATTTATACAAAGTCAGCTTATTGCCCCCAACAAACTGGGTCCTCAATTTACCCACCTTATAAAGGATGGAAGGCTGAGTCGACCTTGAGCCTGCCTGGGATTGAACTCACAAGTAATTGCAGCAGCTGGATCTTAAATGCTGCCTTTGTAGGAGGCATTACTCCCCTACGCTACTCAGGCTCCTTGGAGTTCTTTTTTTCTCCAAGTTTTTTATTTTTTATTTAATTTTTTACCAACGTATCAATGTGTGCATGAACAGTGTGGCGCCTGAGGATCATACCTTCTAATACAAATAAAACTAGTAGAATGAATCATAGTTATTACATTCAATCAACTTATATATTTCTATTAATAATGCACATTTATATTAAGTTGCAGTCTGTCGTTATCCAATTATTCCTTGTTTTCTCGTTACTGCTTTTATTTTATTATATAAAAGTGTACACGCTACCGGGTTTCCCCCAAAATAAGACATCCCCTGATAATAAGCCCAATCGGGCTTTTGAGCACATGGCAATAAGGCCAACCGCTTATTTCAGAGTTCAAAGAAATATAAGACAGGTTCTTATTTTCGGGGAAACAGGGCATCTATCTATCTATCTATCTATCTATCTATCTATCTATCTATCTATCTATCTATCTATCTATCCTGTTTCCCCCAAAATAAGACATTCCCGATAATAAGCCCAATCGGGCTTTTGAGCACATGGCAATAAGGCCAAGCACTTTTTTCAAGGTTCAAAAAAATATAAAACAGGCTCTTATTTTCGGTGAAACTCGGTAATATTCCCTCTTCTCTTATTACTATCTCAAAACATTTTCTTTCTATCCTACCTAACTTCTAGTCACGTCATCTACTTAAAAAAAGAAAAGAAAGTGAGAGAAAAAGAAAAGCAAGTCAGAACAACAACAAAAAAGGAGAAATCATCTATCCATCGTCTCTTGCCCGCTTCAGTACTTTAATTGCCATGCTTTTTTTGACTTGCCTCCTATATTCCTCTTGGATCTTTATCTCTGTCTGCATCTGCTTCCTGGCTGTTCAATCTAGATATTTCTAGATAGAATTCTTGTGAATGCAACTGAAATGGACTTGTTGAAGGGGCTTTGATGGTCTCTAAGGGTCCAGCCACATCTAAGACACACTGCCTCCCAAACTAGGCCAAGTAACTTGTATCATGTTCAAAAAAGTTGAATTAGCAACGGGAAAGTAATTGTATCTACACACTCTCCTTGAATTGAAACCAGATTTACTTACGCGTCAGCAAGCTTAGCACATGGCCTCGATGTTATGCCAGGTTATTTTGTTTCACTTGGTGTGCACATGTGTTTTTTTCATGTTGCACATCACTCATGCGGTGCATCATTTAAATAAGTTTCAGGACTGCAAAATAGTCTCGCACTCGGGCACACCTCTGTGCCTTAGAACTTGAAAGCCATTTCAAAAAAATGGTGGGATTCAAATAATTTAACAACTGGTTCTCTGTCCTTATGACCGGCTGGGTGGGCATGGCCATGGTTGGCGTGGCCAGGGCGTGTGACAGGCAGCACTTGGCCTCCTGCACCCCCCTGGGAGCAAAAACGGGCCACACCCCGTTTTCAGCGTAGTAGGCCTCCCTGCACTTACCTGCGAGCCAGGGGTGAAATCCAGCAGATTCTGGCGAACTGGTAGCGGAAATTTTGAAGAGTTCGGAGAACCGGTAGGGGAAGTTTTGAGTAGCTTGGAAGAACCAGCAAATACCACCTCTGGCTGACCCCAGGGTGGAGTGGGAATGGAGATTTTGCAGTATCCTTCCCCCTGGAGTAGGGTGGGAATGGAGATTTTGCAGTATCCTTCCCTTGCCACACCCATCAAGCCACATCCACAGAACTGGTAGTTAAAAAAATTGGATTTCACCACTGCTGGGAGCCAAAACGGGGCGCAAAGATCAGCTGGCCAGCACACATACGTGTGCCGAAAACCCAAAGACCAGCGGATCGGCGTGCATGCGTGGTCTTTGGGTTTCGGCATGCCCCTTCCAGCTTGGGCACTCTCTGCCAAAAAGATTCGCCATCCCTGTCCTAGGTTTATTCCCAGGACTGGGATAGATTCATCCCCGCAGCCCTCAGTAAACACAAGAACAGCAACAGTGAGTTGGATGAACCAGTATAACCAGATGCATAAGTGACATTCTGTTATTCCCATGTCTTTTTCCACCCCTGAGGCCAGAGAAAAACCCCACCAGTTTGCTCCCTGCTTTGTCCTGTGGTCTTACCAGAGCTCTGATTTTATTTTATTGTTTAAACCGGCCCCGCTCCCTCTCTCCAAGTGCCTTGAGGCCTGTACCACCCACCAACTGTTTACTTGTCGGTTTCCTAAACCCTTTAATCCTCGGTTTATCTAGTAGAGAGGAGCTGAGTGAGACGGGAACCCCAAGAGAAGTCAGCCGCTACTTCTTAAAGTTGGCCTCTCTGTCGGATCCTGGCCTAGTGTTGTGCTTCGCATGCGGGGCTCCTAGGATGCCAAGATCCAGGTTGGATGTTTGAAATTGATCTGCTCGTTCGACCATAAAATGAGGGGTAATTCTTTCTCCAAGCGGGTGGTAAGAAATTTTGTGTGGAAGTAGTTTCTCAGCTCCTGGCAAATAGGTGGGGAAGACATGGAGATAGTGACAGCATTTATTTTCCTGGGCTCCGAGATCACCGCAGATGGGGACTGCAGCCAAGAAATTAAAAGACGCTTGCTCCTGGGGAGGAAAGCTATGGCAAATCTAGACAGCATGCTAAAAAGCAGAGATATCACCCTGCCAACAAAAGAGCGTATAGTCAATGGTTTTCCCAGTTGCAATGGATGGCTGTGAAAGTTGGACCTTAAGGAAGGCTGAGCATCAAAGAATGGAGGCCTTTGAACTCTGGTGCTGGAGAAGACTCCTGTGAGGCCCTTGGACTGCAAGGTGATCCAACCAGTCAGTCCTAGAGGAGATCAACCCTGACTGCTCTTTGGAAGGCCAGATCCTGAAGAGGAAACTCAAATACTTTGGCCACCTGATGAGAAGGAAGGACTCATAGAGAAGAGCCGGGAACGATTGAGGTCAAAAGAAGAAAGGGACGGCAGAGAACGAGGTGGCTGGATGGAATCATGGAAGCAGTTGGCGTGAGCTTAAATGGACTCCAGAGGATGGTAGAAGACAGAAAAGCCTGGAGGAATGTTGTCCATGGGGTTGTGACAGGTCGGACACGATTTCACAACTAACAACAACACGTTCTCAGCTTTCACCTGATGGAGCTTATGACGTACAAATAGTCCTTGACGTATTGACCATATTTGGACTGGAAAAAATCATCATTGAGGCATTAAGCAAGGCATCGCGTGATCAAGACTTGCTACTTTCCCTGCCCATGCCCCTGATGACTTTGCTGGTCAGAACAGCCACCTGGGAAGGTCACCAATGGCCATCAACTGACTGTGGGATGCTGGGACCTCTGTAAAAGCAAATTGGTTGCCAAACACTCAGCTTGGGATCACATGATTTGTGGAGACACTGCAACAGTTGTAAGTGTGAGGACCGGTCATAAGTCAAGGATTACCTCCATGTTTTAAACACAGGCTGGTTTTAATCTGTGTCATGGCTGCCATTGATGGACCCTATCCTTCAGGCAGCCTTGAATCCAAAGTAGACCTCTCTGTTGGCCTTGATTAACTTTGAGATGGATAGTGACTTGATTGACTTTGAGATGGCTATCCATCAGATGGATGTTTAGAGATGGGTACTAATTTTCCAGTGGGTGGAGGGAGGTTGTATCTGAATATGGGGAGTTCTGGAACCTCAACTTGTTAATGTTGTACTCCTTGCCAACGTATTCCCCGTTTGCTGGGACCCCACATCTTCCTATTGGAGCTATGGAGTGAAGAGGGGATTGACTTATTCTCCAAATCTCCTGAGGGCAAGACAAGAAGTAATGGGTGGAAGCTTGTCAAAGAGAGATCCAACTTAGAATAAAGAAGAAATTTACTGACAGTGAGAACAAATTAATCAACAGAATCGCTTGCCTCCAGAAGTTGTGGATGCTCCATCGTTGGAGGTGTTCAAAAAATAGAATGGACAACCACTATACCAGAATGGTATAAGGTTTCCTGCAGGGGCCAGGGGTCTCCAACCTTGGCAACTTTAAGACTTGTGGACTTCAACTCCCAGAATTCTTCAGCCAGCAAAGAATTCTGGGAGTTGAAGTCCACAAGTCTTAAAGTTGCCAAGGTTGGAGATCCCTGGACTAAAAGAAGCCCCAAGGTCTCTTCCAGCCCTGTGATTCTATATTCTTCATTGTTCCGGAGATTTAGATGTCAACAGAACATAAGTCCTGCATAAGATGGACGACCTTCCTACAGCCCAACCTCCTCCCCAAGCGGCAAAAAAAACAAAACAAAACTGGTAAACGAATATGCTTTGCTGTCAAATGTTGATTGCTTACGAAAAACACAAGAGAAGAATGTGTTGAACGGCAGTTGCCAAACACCAGTTTTCACCATCCTTTTTTCTTTTAATTTGGTCGGCCTGGTCGTGCGTCATGCGTGTGCTCCTCCCAGGGAAGTTCCTTTGAAGGATTGTTTTGGGTGACCTTTGATTCACAATGAAAGAAATCTTGTTTTTCCTCTTTCGGATTTAATGGGGAGGTTTTTTACAGATTAACAGAGTGGGAAGGGACCTTGTGGATCATCTAGTCTGACCCCCCACCCAAGCAGGAGGCCCTACGGCCTTTCTGACAGATTGCAGTCCAGTCTCTTCTTGAAAACCTCCAGGGATGAAGCTCCCACAACTTCTGAAGGCAACTTTGTTCCATGGGTGGATTGTTCTCATGGTCAGGAAATTTCTCCTTATTTCCAGGATGAATCTCTCCTTGATCAGTTTCCATCCACTGTTCCTTGTCTGGTCTTCAGATGCTTTGGAAAATAGCTTTACCCTCTTCTTCCTCTCTGTGGCAGCCCCTCAAATATTGGAAGATGCTCTCATGTCTCCCCTAGTCCTTCTCTTCATCAAACTAGCCATACCCAGTTCCTGCAAGCGTTCTTCCTATGTTTTAGCCTCCAATCCCCTCATCATCTTCGTTGCTCTTCTCTGCACTCTTTCTAGAGTCTCCACATCTTTTTTTTAATGTGGTAACCAAAACTGGATGCAACATTCTAGGGGTGGCCTTACTAAGGCTTTATAGAGCGATACTAGTACCTCACTTAATCTTGATTGTATCCCTCTGATAATGCAATTTAGGATTGCGCTGGCGGTCCTAAGTGAAAGGTGGAGGGCAAAAAAACCATCCCAATTGTGGGCTTGCAAGGTTAGAACAGGTGCGGGTTGAAGTGGACATGGAGGAAAGACAGCTCACAGTCAAGATTTGCCGATTACGCTTAAGACCAGATATTGTTTGGTTTTACCTCAGCGCTCTGAAATTCAATAGTGAAAAAAGCAAGGTTCTACATTTAGGCAAGAGAAACAAAATGTACAGGTACAGTATATGTGGTACCTGGCTCAATAGTAGTAACTGTGAGAGGGATCATGGAGTCCTAGTGGACAACCATTTAGATATGAGCCAGCCGTGTGCAGCAGCTGCCAAAAAAGCCAACACAGTTCTGGGCTGCATAAACAGAGGGATAGAATCAAGATGACAGGAAGTGTTAATACCACTTTGTAAGGCCTTGGTAAGGCCACATTTGGAATCCTGCATCCAGTTTTGGTCGCCACGATGTAAAAAAGATGTGGAGACTCTAGAAAGAGTGCAGAGAAGAGAACAAAGAGGATTAGGGGTCTGGAGGCTAAAACAAATGAAGAACGGTTGCAGGAACTGGGCATGTCCAGTTTAATGAAAAGAAGGACTAGGGGAGACATGATAGCAGTCTTCCAATATCTCAGGGGCTGCCCCAAAGAAGAGGGAGTCAAGCTATTCTCCAAAGCCCCTGAAGGCAGGAGAAGAAGCAATGGGTGGAAACTAATCTAGGAGAGAAGCAACTTAGAACTAAGGAGAGATTTCCTGACCGTTAGAACAATGAATCAGCGGAACAGCTTGCCTCCAGAAGTTGTAAATACTCCAACTGGAAATTTTTAAGAAGAGATCGGACAACCATTTATTTGAAATGGTTTCCTTCCCACCTAAGCAGGGGGTTAGACTAGAAGACCTCCAAGGTCCCTCCGAACTCTGTTATTCTATTTCTATTTTGATGGGTGGACCCGGTGCAGTGTGAAAAACCAAAGTTTGTGACTCAGCTGGAAAATGGGAATCTGGCCAGTTATGTTTTGGTCAATGAGCCACGGCCATCCCTGAAGTGGGGACCCACCACGGTGGGATGCTCTGGAGGAGAAGTGCTGGCAACATAGGCTGGTTAATTTCAGGTTATCCTCCCCCCCCCCCTCAATAGCTATTCTCATGGCAGCAGCCCAGCATTGATGGAGAGCATGGACGAGGAATCCAAGCCCCACTTTTTGGCATATAAAAAACCCTCTCGCCAACGGCAAGAGCTTCCACTGCGGAAACTCCTGGGCGAGCACGGGAGGTCCGGTCCCACCCACGGCGAGAAAAGCAGGAAGGGGGGGTTTGCTCCCTAATTGCCACATGCTGAGATCTCTAATTGCCCTTTTTTCTGTAATGCTATAATAGCATGAATTATACAAAGTGATCCCCCCATTGTGTTGGCTGAGGAAAGAGAGAGAGAGGCCTGGTTGTGTGTCTTTCTCTTTTAAAAAAGGATGCATTTATGTGGGAATTTTCTCCTTGCCCCTGCCTTGCCCCTAAAACCTCTTGTGGCTTTTTTTCTGGTGGAATTTCCCACCCCATTCCGTTTCTCTCCTTTCCCCCATCAAAAATCATTTGTCTGAGGGGATCCTTGGTGCTCTCTGAGCTTCCTTGGGGTTGTTGTTGTTGTTGTTATTGTTGTTGTTGTTGTTTTGCAGACGGAGTGGGGTTTGTGGAGAGGAGGAGGAGAACAAGTCTAGACTACTGTAATGCTCTCTACATGGGGCTCCCCTTGAGGAGCACCCGGAGGCTCCAACTGGCGCAGAGTGCGGCCGCGCGGGTGGTGATGGGAGCAACATGGCGTTCCCATGTGACACCTCTCCTGCGCGAGCTGCACTGCCTCCCGGTGGTCTTCCGGGTGCGCTTCAAGGTCCTGGTTACTACCTTTAAAGCGCTCCATGGCTTAGGACCTGGGTACTTGCAGGACCGCCTACTACCACCAATAGCCTCCCCCCGGCCAGTACGCTCTCATAGAGAGGGGCTCCTCCGGGTGCCGTCAGCCAAACAATGTCGGCTGGCAGCCCCCAGGGGGAGAGCTTCCTCTGTGGGGGCACCTACTATCTGGAATGAGCTCCCCCCAGAGATACGGAGGATCCCGGATCTGCCCACCTTCCGCCGCGCTCTTAAGACTTTTCTATTTCGCCAGGCGGGCCTGGCCTAACCACTCCCCGTTTTTAGTGTCAAATTTTAAAAATTTTTAAATTATATTGGGGTGTTTTAATTCTGTCCGGGCCAAATTCGTTTAATCTGTTTTTAGTTGGTTTTAAATTTTGTACGTACGTATTTTTATTGTTGGCTGTACACCGCCCTGAGTCCTTCGGGAGTAGGGCGGTATAGAAATCCAATAAAACTCAAACTCAAACTCACTGACGACTGTGGAATCCTTGGTGCTCTCTGAGCGTCCTTGTTTTTTTTTATTTTTTTGCAGAAGTTCCATTACCCAAACTAGGTAATGTAATCATGAGCACTGGCCTGGTCTGGATAATGAAACGTCTGCCAAAAAAAAAAAAAAATAAGGAAGATCAGAGAGCACCAAGGACCCCTGAGCAGTGGCCAAAATTGTGGAAAGCTTTTGGGGAAAAGTTTATTTTCTAAAACTAGCTAATAACACCACTATTATTTTTATTTTATTTTTTGCAGTAGTACCATAAAATTATATATCCATGGAAAGATAATTTAATCAAGAATGTCATGCAATCACTTTTAGGAAGGATTTGCTATTAGAATAGCAGTTACAGTAGAAAGAAGAAAAGTGGAATGCATAGAAAAAACGAGATATACAAAAATGATCCCCATGTCAGTTAATACTTATATTAGCATGAATGACCGCCTTACAATGTCTTCCCATAGAGTGAACCAAGTCTTTTCGTTCTGCAGCTGTTCTAATGTGAAACCAAGATTGAATGATGGCTTCTATTAACTGGGTTTTATTGCTGGGTCGCTTCTGACTAACCAGTTTCTTTAGTCGTCTCCGTATATTTTCAATTGGGTGAAGGCCAGGGCTATTCCCAGGCCATTCCAGCAGTGGAATAGGATTATCTTGAAACTCCCCAAAAAAAGAGAGGTGTTATTAGCCATCAAACCCTCCAAAATATACTTTCCCCAAAAGGTTTCCACAATTTTGGCCACTACTGTACAAATATTCCCCCTTTAGAGTCCTGGAGGTGAGCGAACTACTCAGAAGATCCGGGAAAGAATTTTTTTAAAAAAAATTCAAGATGGCGGCTATGACTGAATAGAGCAGAGGTCAGCAACCTGTGGCTCTGGAGCCACATGCGGCTCTTTGGGCCCTCTATTGTGGCTTCCTATCAAGGGATCCCACCACTGGCTGGCCCCGCCCCTCGCTCTCCCCTACCAATCACTCCTCGCCTGGCCTGAGAAGGTAAAGGCGACGGCAGAGAAGGAGAAATGGCCAGGGCTGAGAGAGAGAGATACAAGGAGAGGGGGAGAGAGAGAAATGTCAAAAGGGTTTTGTGGTTCCCGGTGTTTTTTAAAAACTGGTTCTCTGCCCTAATAACCGGCTGGGTAGGCGTGGCTAGGGGGGTCATGTGACTGATGGAAGTGAGTGACATCAGGTTGGCCACGCCCACCCAGGTTTTGTGGCTCCTGGTGTTTTCTTCTCTGTGGGAAACGGGTCCAAATGGCTCTTTGAGTGCTTAAGGTTGCAGATCTCTGGACTAGGAAGATCTCCCAGGTCCCTTTCAACTCTGTTATTCAATCTGAACTGTTGAAATATGTCCGAATGTCTTAAGATGGAGTTGCATCTTCATGATGAAAGATGGGACAAGTCCAATTGTCTGGAATAGGGCTAGGGGAGGGCAAAGTCAAGCATGGGACACAATTTCTAATCCTAACATGACGTCCAGCAGATGAGTTGGGACAACAATCCCCCATCTTCCTTTCGTTGTGTTGAGTAGGATTGCTGCAAGCTGCAATTACCACTCAGCTGGAAAGCATCATGTGGGGAGTATGGTTGACAACTCAACTGGATCCGGTGACTGTTAGACTTCCACGGAAGGAGTGATATGGCAAGTCTTTTGCCACCCACGCTACATAGCATCATGCATGTTACAAAATCACAGGTCGGTCCTCTCCATTGCTGAAGGCGCAGAGTTTAAGATTGCTACCCCCCAAAAGCCATCCTTAGCAAAATGCACGCATGAATCTATCCAGTGAGGAAGGTGGTAAAACCAATTCCATTAAATCAAGAAGAAACAAATGAAAAGAGAATCACAACATCATTACACAACATCTGTTAAAGTAGCACTTAGTTGCCAGCTTCCTGCAATTTCTGCAAGTTCAAATCTCACCAGGCTCAAGGTGGACTCAGCCTTCCATCCTTCCAAGGTAGGTAAAATGAGGGCCCGGATTGTGGGGGCAATGAGCCGACTTTGTATAAAAAAGAACACCGCTTGGGGGGGGGGGCGAAAGCCCTACTAAGCAGGTATATACAAAAGTATGAAGGCTATTGCTTAACACATTGTAAGCCGCCCTGAGTCTCTGGAGAAGGGCGGCATATAAATTGAAAGAAGAAGAAGAAGAGGAGGAGGAGGAGGAGGAGGAGGAGGAGGAGGAGGAGGAGGAGGAGGAGGACCCAGTTTGTGGGGGCAATAAGCTGACTTTGTATAAATATACAAAAGTATGAAGGCTATTGCTTAACACATTGTAAGCCGCCCTGAGTCTCCGGAGAAGGGCAGCATATAAATCTAACTAACTAACAAACAATCAATCAATCAATCAATCACCTACACTCCTGCCAGAGATCATCCCAGCCTTATTATAACAGAATAACAGAGTTGGAAGGGATCTTGGAGGTCTTCTAATCCAACCCCTGCTCGAGCAGGAGATTCCGGACACCATTCCAGACAAATTATTAGAAGAGGGGGTCAACCTATCCTTCAAAACACTTGGAGGCAGAAGAAGAAGTAATGGATGGAAACCTATCAAGGGGAGTTCCAACTAGGAGAAATTTCTTGACAGTGACAACAATTAAAACAGCTTGCCTCCAGAAGTTGTGGAAGCTCCAACATAGGAGGTTTTTAAGAAGAGAGTCATTGACAAGTAGGACATTATGGCAGATAATTTTATGTGCTATGCTTAGGTCGGACCGAAGATGAGATGGTTAGCCTCCATCCCCTTAATCGTCTATTTTGCTCTTCTCTGCACTCTTTCTAGAGCAGGACACATATCTTTTGGGCACCAGGCACTGGTTCTTTGGAGAAAGCTTTTTCCGTAGACCAAAGGGGGCATCCTAGGGGTGAAATCCAGCAGGTTCTGACAGATTCTGGAGAACTGGTAGCGGAAATTTTGAGTAGTTCAGAGCACTGGCAAATACCACCTCTGGCTGGCCCCAGAGTGGTGTGGGAATGGAGATTTTGCAATATCCTTCCCCCAGGAGTGGGGCGGGAATGGGGATTTTGCAGTATCCTTCCCCTGCTACGCCTACCAAGCCACACCACGCCCACCAAGCCATGCCCACCAAGCCACACCACGCCCACCAAGCCACGCCCACAGAACTGGTAGTAAAAAAAATTGGATATCTCCCCCGGGGGCATCCTTTATATAAATTTGAAAATGTATATATCGTGTGCTGCCTTGCCGCGAACCGATGCTAGTCCAACAGACCTGGGGTTGGGGAGCCCCCTATTCTGGGGTCTCAATGTCTTTTTTTGCATCCTCATGATTGGAACTAGATGCACTATTCTAAATACAGTCTTACTAAGGCCGTATCAAGCGGTACTAACACTTCACATTGTCAGAGCGGCAATCAGCCCCGTTATCTTGCGTGAGGGTAATTGCCCTCATTTTGAGTTGGATCATGACTTTTACCCTTCTGTATACTTTGATCAATAAAACCAGAATACATCTTCTAATTAAACTCATATTTATTGTAAAGAAAATAAAACATCTCACTAATCTAAATTAGTTACATTTTTGGCAAAGAATTCCCAGCCTGACCTTAGTTGGCTGGAGAACAAAGGAAAGTTTTTAGAAAAAAAGAATGCAGGACATGCGCAGTAGATACTGATAAGGACTTGGCAAACTACGGTAAGTCTGACAGTTCAGAAATAATAGCTCTGCTGGTAAATATAAAAACGCAGTGACAACATGATGTTGATGCTATCACTCTGTTGTCCCAAAGCTGCTTTCTCAAGAGGCAACTGGACTTTCTGAGTTGTTGTTTTTTTCTTTAAAGATGTTTCACTTCTCATCCAAGAAGCTTTTTCAGCTCTGTTGATGCAATCCCAGGCTGAATTAGCTTTTTTGGGGGCAGCTGCAGTACAGTACAAACTGATATTTAAGTGGTGGTCTCCAACCTTGGCAACTTTAAGACTCGTGGACTTCAGCTCCCAGAATTCCTCAGCCAGCAACCTTGGCAACTTTAAGACTCGTGGACTTCAACTCCCAGAATTCCTCAGCCAGCAACCTTGGCAACTTTAAGACTCGTGGACTTCAACTCCCAGAATTCCTCAGCCAGCAACCTTGGCAACTTTAAGACTTGTGGACTTCAACTCCCAGAGTTCCTTAGGTTAGCAACTTTGCTGGCTGAGGAATTCTGGGAGTTGAAGTCCACAAGTCTTAAAGTGGCCAAGGTTGGAGACCCCTGGTCTACTAAGACTCCGAGATCCCTCTCAGTGTTACTGCTTATTGTTTGGGAAAAGCCACGTCTCGTGAAAAGGCCATTAGCAATGATAGTTGCCACAATCCTGATGGTGATGAAAGAACTTGTTGTGTCCAACCTATTCAGCAACTCTTTGTAGGAGCCCCTCAAATACTGGAATACTATCATGTCATGATAGCAGTTTATTAGAAGCTTTCTTTTCATATTTGTAAAACATTTGTTTTAATAATGATATGCGATCACATTAATTAATTGATCAATTTGATAATAGTTTATTTATTGGAAGCTTTCTTTATCTGGGAAACATCTGTTTAAACAAGATTATTTCCAGTGGTTATCTTATTGCTGCTGAATCACTGTTGGTCTTTTTAATTAATTATGTATTAAATTTAACAATAGCCTCACATTACAAAGGCCCATTCATTTGGGTATGAATTGCATTCCACAGCCCTCACCTGTAAGCAGTTGTCTACTAGGATTTCGAGATCCCTTTCACCATTACTGAAAGGCCATTAGAGCTGTCTCTACCTTGGGTGCGTGGGGAAGATGTTGAATAGATACCGTGTTTCCCCGAAAATAAGACCCTGTCTTATGTTTTTTTGAACCCTGAAATAAATGCTTGGCCTAATTGCCATGCGCTCAAAAACCCTGATTATTATCAGGGGATGTCTTATTTTGGGGGAAACAGGGTAGGTGCTACAGCCATGATGAAAGAATAGAGTATAGAATAAAAGTAGGGTAGGGTAGGGTAGAACAGAGTAGATTAGAGTACAGTACAGTACAGTAGAAGTAGAGTAGAATAGGGTAGAGCAGAGTAGACGTAGAGTAGGGTAGGGTAGAGTAGACTAGAGGAGTAGAATGTAGAGTGGAGTGGAGTGGAGTGGAGTGGAATGGAATGGAATGGAATGGAATAGAAGAATAGAATAGAATAGAATAGAATAGAATAGAATAGAATAGAATAGAATAGAATAGAATAGAATAGAATAGAATAGAATAGAATAGATTCAATGGAATGGAATGGAATGGAATGGAATGGAATGGAATGGAATAATAGAATAGAATAGAATAGAATAGAATAGAATAGAATAGAATAGAATAGAATAGAATAGAATAGAATAGAATAGAATAGAATAGAATAGAATAGAATAGAATGATAATTGTGGGGAAAATAAGCTGACTTCGTATAAAAAAGAACACCGCTTGGGGGGAGGGCGAAAGCCCTACTAAGCAGGAATATACAAAAGTATGAAGGCTATTGCTTAATGCATTGCAAACCGCCCGGAGTCTCCGGAGAAGGGCGGCACATAAATTGAATCAATCAATCAATCAATCAATCAATCAATAATAAATAAATAATAAACTTCATTGTCACTTTGAATATACACTGATCGACATACATTAAAGTGAAATTTCGTTGCATTACCACCTCCAATATACACTACGTGATACAACAAGATAAATAAAATATAGAATTATGCATAAATCCCACATACGTGACACAGAGAAACAAGTAACAGTCTAGTTCAGATGTACATGGCGAGAGAAATGAATCTTGCGAGTTTGCCAGACGGATGGCATAGAGAACAAAGCTATTACAGAATCTGGTAGTCCTGCTAGAAATACTTCAAAACCTTCCTTTCAAATCAGAAACAGACCATAAGGAGCTTGTTGTGTCCAAACTATTCGGCAACTCTTGTAAGGTAGCTGTGCCTTCTGCTGGCTGAATTTTGAGCCAGGACCCAGCTTGCTGACTTGTGACTCCTGTTACAATGTAGTTCTCACCAGTTTTTCTCTCTCTTTCTCCCTCCCCCCCCCCCACAGGTAAATCACACCTGGCTATTGTCCAGAAGGTCAACAATGAAGGTGAAGGGGACCCCTTCTATGAAGTGTTGGGATTGGTGACGCTGGAAGACGTCATTGAGGAGATAATCAAATCAGAGATCCTGGACGAATCGGATATGTACAGTTGAGTTTGTTTTAAATCTTCCATTTTTTCGATAGGAGGAATGTATATATTTTGTTAAGTGCATCGCTTGCAGTGGTAACCTTGCTTACCTTTGAAAATTCACGAATGTTTTATTATATATGATATTTTACTGTTGTTGTGGCCTGTCGGCCGCCGGCCCCTCCAGCAGCCGAATCAGAGGTGAAGGAGGAGGTGTGGAAGTCAGGGCCAGCATCAAGGCAATCTGAGAGCATCCGAGGGGGAAGAGGGAATGGAGCTGGCAGAGAGAGAGAGACAGAGGCAGAAACTGGGCCATCTGTCAGCCCTCAGATGGAGAGTCAACAGCCCCCAGGTCTGGAGGTGGCTGATAAGGAAGAGGAGGAACAGCTGGGTCCAGTGCCCGACGTGTGGATGCACAGAAGGCAGAGGAGAGGAGAGCAGTGGAAATCTATGGGCCGGTCCTTGGGATGAAAGAGCCACTGCTTCTAGTGAAGCCCCACCCCAGCTCTGGGGGATAAAAGACAGGGGGCGGAGATGAATAGATGTGGCAGACATGTATTCATCTCCCTACCGGACAGACTTCTAAGCCTGCGGTGAGAGAGTAACTTTTTGCCGGGGCTGCCGGCAATCCTGATAAAGGAATCTTTGAGTTAACTTTAGAGGGTTTGGAGAGCTGAACAATTGTGTTAGATTTCTGGCCAATGGCCATAGTATGATTTTGATTTATATCAAGCGCTAGAAGGGGACTACAGTCAACTCATGGGCCAACCTGGATGCCCATCAGTCCTTTAGTCCCGTCTGACTCGTTTTGAAAATGTCATCTTAATTTAAAAGTTGTAATTGTGATAGGCCGACAAGGCAAAACTCCAACTTCTCTAGGACCCTCCTTATTTGTCTGTAGGCATCTACAGAAGGATGGTGGAGCACCTTCTGGCCAGGAGCCATTTTGAATTTGGCCACAGCCATGACGATGGCCCTTCTGAGAAGAGTAAAATCTTCCGTGGCAGCCATTTTGTGACACAGCTCTATACAGACGTTCAAAAACCCCAATGGATTCCAGTCCCCCCCCCAAATACTGCCTGCCCCTGATATGAAGATTGTTTTCTCATAATGGGTCTCTTCCAGGGGTGGGCTTCAAAAATTTTTTAGCAAGGGTGTCTCTCCCTGGTTGCTAGGTGGGTGAAGTCGGCCTCCTGCACCATGAGGGGAGCGTTTTTGCCCTCTCTGGGCTCCGGAGGTTTTTCTTGAACCTCTGGGAGGGTGAAAATGGCCTCCCCAGACTCCGGAGGCCCTCTGGAGGCCGGAAATGGACCCAAACGTCCAGTAGGCCTGTTTTTCACTCTCCCCGAGCCTCCGAGCGCACCCTGCATCCAAAAAGGGCCACGTGGGGATTCCTGGGAGGGACAGGGCAGGTGGGCAGGGCCAGCCGGGATTTGGGCATTCTCCAAACTGTACAGAATCGTAGCTAGAGGTTCTCTCGAACCCCTGCGAACCCTCAGCAGCCCACCCGTGGTCTCTTCCACGACGCCACGAATTGCCCTTCATAGTGTCTGATGAATTATGCAACACGTAGATTCACACATCACGCTAAACGATGACGTTAATTTATCGGGTTTGGCTGAGGAGCTGATGCCAACATTGTGACTGTCTTTCATGACTTGTTCTTCTCTTGTTGTCACCGTAGCCGACAACCGCACCAAGAAGCGTGTGAGCCACAAAAAGGACAAGAAAGATTTCTCCGCCTTCAAAGACAACGACACGGAGTCGAAAGTGAAGATCTCGCCGCAGCTGCTTCTGGCTGCGCATCGCTTTCTCTCCACCGGTAAGAGACCCCTGGGAGAATTTTGAAAACAGACGTTTTTATCCTTTGCTACTGCAAAGAAAGGAGTTTTCTTTTTTTTCTCCTTCTTTTCACTGGGAAGTCGAAGCAGAGTCCTCGACTTACAACAGTTTGTTATAATAACCATTTGAAGTTATAATGACACTGAAAAAAACGACTTATCATTGTTTTTCAAACTCCTAACCATTGCAGCGTCTTCATGGTCATGTGATTGAAATTCAAACACTTGGCGACTGTTTCATATTTATGACGGTTGCCGTGTCCCAGGATCATGTGATCCCCTTCTGCAATCTTCTTTCAAGTTGGGGGAAAGGCAGGTCCACTTAACAACCATGTCACTAACTTAACAACCGCAGGGATTCATGTAATGACAGTGGCAAGTAAGGTCATAAAGTGGGGCCTCGCTCAGCAACAGAAATTTTGGGTTTAGTTGTGATCATGGGACTCGCCTTTCCTTTTATCTCTGCACTACTGGGAAGAAAGTTGGGTTGAAGGCTGCAACGCAGAGGTGGAATGGGACAACTCACCATGGCCAACTCTCCATGGTCAACTTGCCATGGCCAACTGTCCACGGTCAACTCATGGCCAACTCTTCATCGCCAATTCACCATGGCCAACTCTCCATGGTCAACTTGCCATGGCCAACTCTCCACGGTCAACTTGCCATGGCCAGCTGTCCACGGTCAACTCATGGCCAACTCTTCATCGCCAATTCACCATAGCCAACTCTCCATGGTCAACTTGCCATGGCCAGCTGTCCACGGTCAACTCATGGCCAACTCTTCATCGCCAATTCACCATGGCCAACTCTTCATGGTCAACTTGCCATGGCCAACTCTCCACGGTCAACTTGCCATGGCCAACTCTCCATGGTCAACTTGCCATGGCCAACTCTCCAATGTGAACTTGTCATGGACAACACTCCATGGTCAACTTTCTATGGCCAACTCTCCCCAGTCAGCTTGCTATGACCAACTCTCTGCAGGACAATTCAACTTTTCAAGAATTATTCTATTCATAGACTCCTTAAAGAAAGGATGTCGAAGGAGGGAGAAAATGAAATGCGAATGACAAAAATTAAAATAATTTTTTAACTATTTTAAATAATTAAATTTAAGATAGTTTTAAAAAATTATTTTAATTGTTGTCATTCCCATTTCATTTTGTCCCTCCTTTCTTTAATGATTCTATTCCACTGTTTGTTTGATATTAGTGTATCTCTTGTCCTGCGGTGAGTTGGCCGCGGTGAGTTGGCCATGATGAGTTTGTTATAGCGAGGTGTCTTAGACCCCCGCAAGGCCCCCGAACCAGCCTGTCTCCAGCCTCAGCCCAGCACATTAAGAGTATCCTAAGAGCCGAGGTGGCGCAGTGGTTAGAGTGCAGTAGTGCAGGCTACTTCAGCTGACTACTAGCTGCAGTTCAGCAGTTCGATCCTGACCAGCTCAAGGTTGACTCAGCCTTCCATCCTTCCGAGGTGGGTCAAATGAGGACCCAGATTGTTGAGGGCAAGAGGCTGACTCTTAGAGAGGGTTTTAAAAGCACTATGAAGTGGTATATAAGTCTAAGGGCTATTGCTATCCTGGCCATGGAAAGAAACCCCAAGCAGTTTCTTTCTCCATCATGAAAAGGAGCCCTGGGTGGCTGGGTCAATGGGAATTGTAGTCTGCTGCAAAGTTCAGCCAAGGCCACTTCCTTCTCTCATCTCACGATCCCGCTGCCCGCAATTTGGTCCAGGCAGATTCCAGAGACTAATATGAAACTCACATACCAGGTCGTGTTCCCCCCGCCTCCTCCTCGTCTCACAGGGAAATTACAGGGGTCTGCGGACTCCGCAAGGCAAGCCTCCATTATCCTGTCTGCTGTGGCTTTAGGTTTGATTGGGAGTTTCCTTCAGGCTTTGCTTGTTTATTTGTCTCCCACCCCACATCCCTGACCCACCAGGGCAATTAAGCACCAGCAAAAAAAAAAACCTGAAGCTTTTGGGGCAGATATTGCAAAGTGAGTTGGGGGTGGGAGAAAATCCTTCTTTCTGAGAAAGGGAAAGGAGATTTGAAACACAGATAGTTCTCGGCTACCTGTAGACACAGCGGCTAAGACGCTGAGCTTGTCGATCGAAAGGTCGGCAGTTCGGCGGTTCGAATCCCTAGTGCCGCGTAACGGGGTGAGCTCCCGTGACTTGTCCCAGCTTCTGCCAACCTAGCAGTTCGAAAGCATGTTAAAAATGAAAGTAGAAAAATAGGGACCACCTTTGGTGGGAAGGTCACAGCATTCCGTGCGCCTTTGACGTTGAGTCATGCTGGCCACATGACCACGGAGACGTCTTCAGACAGCGCTGGCTATTCGGCCTTGACTCATATTTATGACGGTTGCAGTGTCACACGATCCCCTTTTGCGACCTGGCAAGCAAAGTCAAGGGGGAGGAGCCAGAGTCGTCTAGCAGCCATGTTACTAACTTAACAGGGGCAGGGATTCACTTAACAACGGTGGCCCCCCCAAAAAAGTTCGTAAAATGGGGCAAAACTCACTTAACAAATGTCTCACTTGGCCACAGGGATTTTGGGGCTCGGTTGTGGTCGTACGTTGAGGACTCCCTGTATTAATTTAATTAAAAAAAAATACCGCTGACGTTGCTTTAGAAATTTGGATCAATTTTTACTGTGAATTTTTACAGTCCCTTCAAGGCTGCCATTTCCCTTGTGCCAATTAGCACACATTTGTTGATGTTTCTGTTTTTGTTAACACTCTCCCACTTCGTTAAGGAGTGTGTAGTGTAAAGTGTAGACGTTAATTTGGCAGGAAGCTCAACTTAGCACTAAGCTCTTGTGGGAATTCCAGGCGCTCCCATCCCTTATTCCATTGTTAAGAATTACAGTTTCTCCAGGAACACAAAAGTTGGATACTTTTTTGTCCCAAAAGTGCTTTATTTTTTTTTTTTCAAGAGGCAACTGGACTTTTTGGTTTTTCTTCTTTTGAAGAGGTTTCGCTTCCCATCCCAGAAGCTTCTCCAGCTCTGACTGGAATGGAAGGATTGATACTCCTTGCAGACAACTGGTCATTTGCATCCTTTTAGCAGGCTGTTGAGGCCACTTGAAGATTTGTCTTGCGTCCTCAGGGTCACCTAAGTGGTGCAGATGAATGTGGAGCCTTCTTTGAACTGTTGAAAGGATTGCGTTGTAGACTGGAGAGAGGTGATGTCGTCGTATCCCTCCCTCTCTGTTATCCAGTCTACAACATGGTCCTTTCAACACCACTTCAAGGTGCTGGTACTTACTTATAAAGCCCTTCATGGCACGGGGTATTTGCAGGAGCACCTCCTATCGGCCTCCCACCGCCCAGTGCGCTCACATAGGGCGGCTCTCCTCCGGGTCCCCTCAGCTAGACAGTGTCGGCCGGCGGTCCCCAGGATGAGGGCGTTTTCTGTGGTCGCACCGACCCTCTGGAATGGGTTGCCCACCGAGCTCCGGACCTAAAGACATGGCTCTTTCAGCAGATTCCCTGATCTGTTGTGGATTTTACTTGGGGGTTGGGGGGATTTTATATTTGGTTTTAATATTATTTAAATAATTGTCGGGTTGTTTTATTATTGTGAGCCTACAGGAGAAGGGCGGCATATAAATCTGACGATAGATAGATAGATAGATGATAGATAGATAGATAGATAGATAGATAGATAGATAGATAGATAGATAGATAGATAGATGATAGATGGATAGACAGACAGACAGAGAGAGAGAGAGAGAGAGAGACAGACAGACAGACTGATTATTATGAGCCTACGGGAGAAGGGCGGCATATAAATCTGACAAGAGAGAGAGAGAGAGATGATAGATAGATAGATTAGATAGATAGATAGATAGATAGATGATAGATAGATAGATAGATAGATAGATGATAGATAGATAGATGATAGATAGATAGATAGATAGAT
Organism: Coluber constrictor foxii; assembly: GCA_038048745.1. Classification (NCBI taxonomy): domain Eukaryota; kingdom Metazoa; phylum Chordata; class Lepidosauria; order Squamata; family Colubridae; genus Coluber; species Coluber constrictor. Next base: position 36,949,840 of record CM075967.1, read on the forward strand.
AGATAGATAGATAGATAGATAGATAGATAGATGATAGATAGATAGATAGATAGATAGATAGATAGATAGATAGATAGATAGATAGACAGACAGACAGACAGACAGACAGATAGATTATTATGAGCCTACGGGAGAAGGGCGGCATATAAATCTGATGAGAGAGAGAGAGAGAGAGAGAGAGAGAGAGAGAGAGAGAGAGAGAGAGATGATAGATAGATAGATAGATAGATAGATAGATAGATAGATAGATAGAGATAGATAGATAGATAGATAGATAGATAGATAGATAGATAGATAGATAGATAGATAGATAGACAGACAAACACACACAGAGAGAGAGAGAGAGAGAGAGAGAGATTATTATGAGCCTACGGGAGAAGGGCGGCATATAAATCTGACAAGAGAGAGAGAGAGAGAGAGAGAGAGAGAGATGATAGATAGATAGATAGATAGATAGATGATAGATAGATAGATAGATAGATAGATAGATAGATAGATAGATAGATAGATAGATAGATAGATAGATAGATGATAGATAGATTATTATGAGCCTACGGGAGAAGGGCGGCATATAAATCTGACGATAGATGATAGATAGATAGATAGATAGATAGATAGATAGATAGATAGATAGATAGATAGATAGATAGATAGATAGATAGATCCAAGAAGGCTCTAGAAAGCTCTCTCAAAGGATGCAAATGACCAGCTGTCTTGCAAGGAGCATAAATCCTTCCATTCCCCACCATCCCCACCATCCAGTCAGAGCTGAAGAAGCTTCTGGGATGAGAAGTGAAACCTCTTCAAAAGAAAAACCAAGAAAGTCCAGTTGCCTTTTGAAAAAAGCACCCTTGGAACAACCACGACCTGGAGAATTGAGAATCTCCAGAGACATTTAGTATACCTCGTGCCCTTCTCTTCCCGCCACCTCCTCCCCAGAACTCTCCTTGATTAGTTTCCCTCCATCGCTTCTTGTCTTGCCTTCTTGGGAAATAAGTGGACTCCCTGTTCTTTGTGGCTGTCCTTCAAACACTGGAAGACTACTGTCAACCAGGAGTGAAATCCAGCAGGTTCTGACAGGTTCCGAAGAACTGGTAGCGGAAGTTATGAGTAGTTCGGAGGACCAGCAAATACCATCTCTGGCTGGTCCCAGAATGGAGCTCTCATTGTCTCTTGCAATGCCCTCTACATGGTGCTGCCCTTGGGGTACATCTGGAGGCTCCAGCTAGTCCAGAATGCAGCCGCGCGGATTGTTACGGGAGCTTCCCGCTACTCCGGGGCAACACCTCTCCTGCGCGAGTTGCACTGGCTGCCGGTGGCCTTCCGGATCCGCTTCAAGGTGCTGGTACTTACCTATAAAGCCCTACATGGCATGGGCTCGAGGTACTTGCAGGACCACTTCCTACCGGCCTCCCACCGCCCTGTGCGCTCCCATAGAGCTACCCTCCTCCGGGTGCCGTCGGCCAGACAATGTCGGCACCCAGGATGAGAGCGTTCTCTGTGGCCGCCCGGCCTGAAGACATGGCTTTTTCACCAAATTCCCTGACTGATTATGGGGTTTTAACCTGGGGATTTTAATTTGCATTGTATTTTAGAATTTTATTATTGTTGCTGTTTTATTATGTAAGCCAACCCGAGTCCCACGGGAGAAGGACAGCATATAAATTTTAAAAATAAATAAATAAATAAATAAATTTTGCGGTATCCTTCCTCTGCCACGCCCACCAAGCCACCCCACGCCCACCAAGCCACGCCCACAGAACCGGTAGTTTTAAAAAAGAATGTGGATTTCACCACTGCTATCAACCGGCTGTTCTTTTATCCCTCCAGAGGTGACGCAGTTCACGCCTGCTTTCATTTCGGAAAAGATCCTCTTGCGCCTTCTCAAGCATCGGGATGTCATCAACGAGCTGAAGTTCGACGAAGAGAACAAGAAGTGTCCCCGGCATTTCCTCTTCAACCGGAACAAGCCCGCTGATTTCTTCATCCTCATCCTTCAGGTAACGGGACCGCTCCGTATTCAGGCGCAAAAGGAGGGGACTGATCTGTACGGAAGGGTAGTGGTGGTATTCAATCGATTCGCACCACTTTGGCCGAACCAGTTTTTAAATTCCTGGCTGGCCCCATCCCACCCCTTCCAGGAGTCCCTACGTGCCCTGTTTTAGCTCCCAGGTAAGTGCAGGGAGGCTTACTTGGCCCAAAATGGAGTGCGGGGGTATGTGTGGGCCCCCTCCGTGGCCCGTTTTTGCTCCCAGGAGATGGTAGGGAGACGTACTAAGCCCAAATCAGGATGTTTGCCCCAGCTACGGACCCCAAAGAACACAGCACACACAAAGTCTATACAAAACTTAAATTTACTAAAATAACTCAGTCTTTTCCACACAAAGGCTGTTAATAAACTTTCTTAACAGCCTACAAGAAACCAAAGATAAAGTAATCACGATCTTACTAAGGTTGGCAGAAAGCCCGGAAGCAATTTTGCAGAGAATCCAGACACGAAGGAGATTGAACTAAAGTTGTTCCCTACAGTTTGCTGCAAGTGGCGTTCCTCCTTAAATAGGCTAAGGGAGTGGCCAATTAGCCCCAAGCCTTACTCTCGAGGAGTCCTCCTCCTGACAAGCCACTCCTGCCTTTTAGCAGCCCTGCGCATCCGTGCATCGAGAAGAGGTTCCTCCTCTTCTTCCTCTTCACTTAAAGGAGCTTCTGGAGGTTCTGAAGGCCCTGGCTGAATCCCTGCCTCTGGCAGCACATCTTCTCCAGCCTCATTGTCTGACTCGAGTACCAGCTGCACAGGCTGCTGGCGCAGCACCACACCAGCTTCCTCGCTGTCAGCATCAGCTACAATCCACACAGGCCACTGATGTGCCACAACACAGGGCGGTTTTCCTCCTTGCAGCAAGCAGCAGAGCCCTGCGCAAAACAGCTGAGAGCAAATCAGCTGAGACTCGGGAGGCCGATCCAATCAACTTGTGCGAATTAGGCTGTGCTGAAGCTGAAACAACCTGTTTTTTTCTTGCTGCTTGCTGTAAGGAGGTAAACGGCTGGGAGGCAGAGGCCAAAGGGTGGGGACCAGTGGGTGGGTGGGGCTACATTCGGTCTAGAAGACGCACCTAAATTTTCACCCCCTTTTAAGGGGGGGGAAAAGGTGCATCCTATACTCCGAAAAATACAGTACATATTTGCATACCAAGGAAGGTAAGGCAGGAATGGTTCAATTGAATACTTTATTTAAAGAGGAAAATGTGTTATTTGGATATCACTTCTGAAATTTGTGTTTGTGAGGGGGGAAAAAAAGAAATTTTGATTTCAGTTTTGTTGGTTAGAAAGATTTGGTGTTATAGAAACGGCTAGTTTCTATATATATATAGCTGGTTATAAATTAATATATAAAAGCAACAAGTTAATGTTGGAGTGTGTTTATCTTGTACTGAGCTAGGAAGAGTTTGAAGTTTATTTATTTATTTATTTATTTATTAGTTCGATTTATATGCCGCCCTTCTCCGGAGACTCAGGGCAGCTTATAATGCATTAAGCAATAGCCTTCATACTTTTTTGTATATACCTGCTTAGGGCTTCCCCCCCCCCCCCCAAGCGGTATTCTTTTTATACAAAGTCAGCTTATTGCCCCCACAATCCAGGTCCTCATTTTACCTACCTCGGAAGGATGGAAGGCTGAGTCAACCTTGAGCCTGGTGAGATTCGAACTCGCAGTAATTGCAGGCAGCTGGTAGCTAAGTGTTACTTTAACAGCACTTTAGTCCGCTGCGCCACCAAGGCTCCGTATATGCTCCCTTTTCTTTCTTTTTCTCTTCCCCCTTGTATTTCACACCCCCTTTTCCTGTCCCCTTCCCTTAATTTCCTTTTTTTTCCCTTTTAAATATATTTTATACTAATAATAATTTTTTTAAAAGGCCATATGGAAAATTGCAGTTCAAAAAGGATTTATTGCACAAGAATTTAGCCAACTAACACTCAGTACAAAATTGGCTCCCAAGAAGGGACAACGGAATTTAGGAGGGGTTGGTCTTGGACCACCATTTCTGGCAACGTAACGATTCCAAGCTGGTGACTCACTGAACTCCGCCTCCCACCTCCGCCAGTTCTTCTCCTACTAGTGATGAAATTTCCTGCGATGCTGTAACCTTCATTCACGCAATGAAGAAACCGGATGAGTTATTTGCCTAAATTCAAATTATGTAATTCGACTCATTCGCGCAAGAATGAGGTTATGTTATTTGCATCCTTTGGGCAACAGTGTGATGCGTGGGACAGCATCAGAATTCATTTGCAAACCATGGAATCTCGTAGCAGCTTTGAGCCTGGGAAATAGGGCAGAATTCGTCCTCCTTGGCAAAGTTCTTGTGAGAAAAAAAGAAGCTTTTCAAGAGCTTAAATTGTTGCATCTTAATGATGATAATTGCCTGAGAATGCCCACCCACACACCCACCCCACTTTCATCTACTCCATCAAGAGAATACAGTTTTTTTCTGAATAAATGCCGTCGGGTTGGATTCAGCTCCAAGGAACATCTGTGGTATTATAAAACAGATTCTTCTAATTTTTCAGACCACGGAACCTGTTAGAACCGCTGTAGTAATAAAAAGCTATTTAAGTCAGGGCAGGGGTAAAATTCCAAATTTTTCCCTACCAGTTCTGTGGGCGTGGCAGGGGAAGGATGCTGCAAAATCCCCATTCCCTCCCCACTCCTGGGGGAAGGATGTTGCAAAATCTCCATTTCCTCCCCACTCCTGGGGGAAGGATATTGCAAAATCCCCATTCCCTCCCCACTCTGGGGTCAGCCGGAGGTGGTATTTGCCGATTCTCCGAACTGCTCAAAATTTCCCCTACCAGTTCGTCAGAACCTGCTGGATTTCACCCCTGAGTCAGAGGTGTCCAACAACCTTGGCAACTTATAAGACGTGGACTTCAACTCCCAGAATTCCCCAGCCAGCTATGCTCCCCAGTCTTTTTTTTTTTTTTTGCTATGGTGCCCGTCTATCCGAATATTTTCCCCCTTCTGAGATTGAATTGGCCCATCCCTTGTTGGCTGTTCATAAGATCTTGAATATTTGGCTTTTTGCCCGAGGTTGGAGGTCTGGGTGTATATTAGAGCCTTTTCTGATTGAGTGGATGATAGATTAAATCAAGGGTTAAAATCAGGCCGGTTGGGGAGTTCTGGGAGTTGAAGTCCCCAAATCTTAAAAGTTGCCAAGGTTGGACACGTCTGGATTAAATGAAGCTCGTCTGTGATGTATTTTTGTTTTTATTTGTGTTCTGACCTAGGCTTCCCAAGAGCATGAAGCAGACTCCTTGTCCCGACAAAAAAAACACCCCTTTTTATTAAGTTACTGTGAATTCCTCTCGTTCACATCCAGCAAAGTCTTTTCAAGGGAGAATTCATAGTCACAGACCTTATCTGGCTTGGAGAGCTGCCAGGCCGATATCTTCAAAACTTGGCCAGGAGTCTCTGAGAGTCATGAACCAATTAAGCGAACTAATTGTCTCCTGCAAACTCCACTCCCCTTTTGCTCCCCTTTTATTCCCTCTGGGAGGGGCCCTTCATTGTCCACCTGGGGCTTTACTCCTGAGTCGACCCTTGTTCCTTAGCTGTTCCCTTCGTCTGGCAGCTCTGCACATGCGCACACTGGGAACAGGCTTCAGCTGTTCTTCTGCCCCACTGATGTCTGACTCCGAAGGCAGCTGACAACTGTCAGACGGCCCTGGCCCTCTCTCTGCCTCCGATGCAGAGCCCTCATCAGAGCCTTCCCCAGACTCCAGGACTGGCCCATGTTCCTCCCCAACCTCCTCACTGTCTGAGTCTGTCACCAGCTCCGCTGGCAGGCCACAACAATTCATTACATTGCTTATTTTATATATTTAATTTGTTCAATAGTGAATTACCCAGTGTGACATAAAAGTGAGTTGGATGTATAAATCAGATAAATAAATACATGAATAGAAATGTGCTTTCTTGGCTCTAAATGTGGACCGTAGTGTAAAAGAAATATACAAAATATTAATTTTAATACCTCCTTCTCCCCCATGTCTTAACCTGGATTGAAGCCCCTATATTTGCAATTTTGGTTACTTTTTTAAACCTCAATTTACTCCTTGTAAATATTGGAATGCTTGGAAATGAGGACCATTTCCCAAAGAGGTATCCCACCTCCCTACCATTTTTATTCAGCAAAATAAGATCCCAATTCAGATCAAATCCCCTTAGAATATAAAAGGTAAAAATAAAGGTTCCCCCTGCACTTATGTGCTAGTCGTTCCTGACTCTAGGGGGCAGTGCTCATCTCCGTTTCAAAGCCGAAGAGCCAGCGCTGTCCGAAGACGTCTCCGTGCTCATGTGGCCGGCAATGACTCAACGCCAAAGGCACATGGAACGCTGTTACCTTCCCACCAAAGGTGGTCCCTATTTTTCTACTTGCATTTTTTACCTGCTTTCGAACTGCTCGGTTGGCAGAAGCTGGGACAAGTAACGGGAGCTCACCCTGTTATGCGGCACTAGGGATTCGAACCGCTGAACTGCCGACCTTTCGATCGACCAGCTCAGCGTCTTAGCCACTGAGCCACCGCATCCCTTAGAATATAAAAGGGGTGAAATGCAAACAAATCCAAACGTATTTCCATAAAGTAAATAAAAAAATAATAATAACCTTTGATCTTTTTTAAAAATTGCACCGAAACGCATCTGAAAAGGTGCACTGCTATGTTGGTGAAGTTTTACCCTGAATTTTATTTTCGTTTTTGTTTTCCTTTCTCAGGGCAAAGTGGAGGTAGAAGCCGGGAAGGAGAACATGAAGTTTGAAACTGGGCCGTTCTCCTATTACGGAGTGATGGCTTTGAGTCCCATTGTCACAAGTAAGTTCCCCACTTCACTTTGGCTGCATCAGGGAGAGGGTAGGCAAGAGGAGGCCCAGAAAAATTTATTATTTATTGATTTATTATTGCGATTTATATGCCGCCATTCTCCCAAAGGACTCAGGGCGGCTTACAAAAAAGCATCAATCAACAATACAAATCTCAATAAGCATTAAAATCCCCATTAAAACCAAATTAAAAATTATTTCATTGTACAAACCCCCAACGGATCAGTTTATTTGGTGGAAAAGCCACGTCTTCAGTTTGCGGGGAAAGGAGAGGAGGTCTGGGGCTATCCTGAGCTCGATGGGCAAATCATTCCAGAGGGTCGGCGCTCCGACAGAGAACGCTCTCCTCCTGGGGGCCGCCAGCCAACATTATTTGGCTGACGGCACCCTGAAGAGGCCCGCTCTGTGAGAGCGCACAGGACGATGGGAGAATGGCAGGAGATGGTCCTGCAAATACCCCGGGCCTAAGCCATGTAGGGCTTTATAGGTAAGCACCAGCACCTTGAAACGAACCCGGAGAGCCACCGGCAGCCAGTGCAGTTCGCGCAGGAGAGGTGTTACACGGGAGTAACGAGAAGCCCCCGTAACTGCCCGCACGGCCACATTCTGGACTAGCTGGAGCCTCCGGACGCATCCCAAGGGCAACCCCATGTAGAGGGCGTTACGGTAGTCCAACGGAGAAGTAACAAGGGCATGAGTGACCGTGGCGAGGGCATCTCGGTCTAGAAAAGGGCTCAACTGGCGCACAAAACTTACCTGTGTGAAAGCCCCCCTGGTTACGGTTAATGTTAGATAACAGAGTGAGCCTCCAAGATTTATTCGTTGACACATTTATTTATTCAGTGTTTTGAGTAAGCATTGATTATCTTACCTAGTTGGGTAATGAAACGTCTCCAGGCAAACAGCCAAGCTCAGAGAGGAGCACGGAGCCCAAAATTCAGGATTTATGCCTTACCAGCCCCAATCAAGAAACCTCAGCAGGTTACAAAATAGTCCTTGACTTACGACCACAGTTGAGCCCAAATATTTGTGAAGTGTGGTTTTGGCCTATTTTACGACTTTTCTTAACCCGGTCGTTAAGTGAATGGCTTCCCCTTTGTCAGAAGGCGACCGCACAACCCGGGGACTGTTGCAACCGTCACAAATGTGAGTCCATTGTGCCAAGCCTCCGAATTTTGACGACGTGACCATGAGGATGTGGCAACGGTCCGAAGTGTGAAAAAAGGGTCACAAGTCCCTTTTTTTTCAGTGCCGTCGTGTCTTTGGACGGTCACTGAATGAATCGTTGTGTAGTTGAGTTAGTTGTACATTCAACAATGAGCCTCTGTGTTTGCGAGTCGAATGGCAAAGCGGTAAGCAGTAAGCATCAAGCCATAAATAACAGCATAGAATAGTGATGGCTAACTTTTTTGCTGTCACGTGCCAAAAGCGGGGTGCGTGGGTCATATGTGCCCCGTGCATGGGTTATATGTGCCCCGTGCATGCACATATGACCCGCTCCCCTCGCTTCCCTCACTTTGGGCACAGTAGGCCCGATAGGCCCGTTTTTCACCCTCACCAGGCTCTAGAGTCTTTCTTGGAGCCTGGGGAGGGTGAAAACGGCCTTCCATACACCCCCAGAGGCCCTCTGGAGGCCGGAAATGGCCTGTTTCCCAACTTCTGGAAGGCCCGAAAATTGGCTGGCCGGCACACATGTGTGCCCTGGAGCTGAGCTACGGCAACGCTCACGTGCCCACAGTTATGGCTCCGTGTGCCACAGTTCGCCATCATGGGCATAGAACAATTTAAAAAGCTATAAAAATAGATGGGAAGGTCTATAAACCAAAATGCCTCCTTTTTTTCCTCTCTTCCTCTGAATTCTCACAGAAGAATAGAATAATAGAATAGGAATATTTAACCCTTGTTTAACCCCTCTATGGTAGGGGTGGGCAAATATGGCCCCTTTATGACCTGTGGACTTCAACTCCCAGAATTCCTGAGCCAGCTTGGCTGTCTCAGGAATTCTGGGAGTTGAAGTCCACAGGTTGTAAAAGGGCCATATTTGCCCACCCCTGCTCTATGGCCATCTATGACAAAACTGAACAGCCAGCCCTCTCCACAGAGGGAGAGGCGGAAGTGGGTTTCAGCAGGTTCTGACCAGTTCTGGCGAACTGGTAGCGGAAATTTTGAGTAGTTTGGAGAACCGGTAGTAAAAATTCTGACTGGCCCTGCCCCCATCTTTCTCTGTCTCCCGAGTCCCAGCTGATCGGGAGGAAATGGGGATTTTGCAGTAACCTCCTGTCAGAGTTGAAGAAGCTTCTGGGATGAGAAGCGAAATGTCTTCAAAGAAAAATCAGAAAGTCCAGTTGCCTCCTGAAAAAGCCTTTGGGACAACCGTGACTTGGATGACGGAGAATTTGTATAGACCCGTGATGGCGAATCTATGGCATGGGTGCCAGAGGTGGCACGCAGAGCCATATTGCTGGGCACGCGACTATTGCCCTAACTCAGCTCCAGTGCACGCACCGGCCAACTGATTTTCAGGCCTTCTGGTCCCACCGGAAGTCGGAAAACTGGCTGTTTCTCCGGAAGGCCTCCGGGGGGTGTTCGGGAAGGCTGTTTTTGCCCTCCCCAGGCTCCTAGAAAGGCTTTGGAGCCTGAGGAGAACCAAAAAACGGGCCTACCGGGCCCACTGTGCCATCGCATGCCAAAAGCAGGGGGAAGTGTGGGCGGGGTCACATGCGCATGCGCGGAAGGGCGGGGCGCATTGAATTATGGATGTGGGCACACGCACCCAGGACCCCCCACGCTCCCCCCGCTTTTGGCACGCGACGGCAAAAAGGTTAGTTATCACTGGTATAGACATTGAGAAACAGAGGGATAGAATTAGAATTAGAATTAGAATTAGAATTAGAATTAGAATTAGAATTAGAATTAGAATTAGAGTAGAGTAGAGTAGAGTAGAGTAGAGTAGAGTAGAGTAGAGTAGAGTAGAGTAGAACAGAACAGAACAGAACAGAACAGAACAGAACAGAACAGAACAGAACAGAACAGAATAGACAGAGTTGGAAGGGACCTTGGAGGTCTTCTAGTCCAACCCCCTGCTTAGGCAGGAAAACCTACACCACTTCAGACAAATTGTTGTCCAACATCTTCTTAAAAACTTCCAGTGTTGGAGCATTCACAACTTCTGGAGGCAAGCTGTTCCGCTGATTCATTGTTCTCACTGTCAGGAAATTTCTCCTTAGTTCTAGGTTGCTTCTCTCCTTGCTTAGTTTCCACCCATTGCTTCTTGTCCTGCCCTCAGGTGCTCTGGAGAATAGCTTGACTCCCTCTTCTTTGGGGCAGCCCCTGAGATATTGGAAGACTGCTATCATGTCTCCCCTAGTCCTTCTTTCTATATTCTTTCCTTGAATTGACCCAGTCTGAACATGCTTTTTAATACAATGAGGGGGGAAAACCCACACAGGACCAATAAAGCTGTCCTATGGGAAGTTTCAGGGACGCAGTGGCTCAGCGGCTAAGACGCTGAGCTTGTCGATCGAAAGGTCGGCAGTTCAGCGGTTCGAATCCCTACTGCCGCGTAACGGGTTGAGCTCCTGTGACTTGTCCCAGCTTCTGCCAACCTAGCAGTTCGAAAGCATGTTAAAAAATGCAAGTAGAAAAATAGGGACCCCCTTTGGTGGGAAGGGAACAGCGTTCCGGGCGCCTTTCGCGTTGAGTCATGCCGGCCACATGACCACGGAGACGTCTTCGGACAGCGCTGGCTCTTCGGCTTTGAAACGGAGATGAGCACCGCCCCCTAGAGTCGGGAACGACTAGCACATATGCGCTAGGGGAACCTTTATCTTTTTAAGAGAAGTTTCTGCCTCTCCTGCCAATGTCTTTTTTTTTGACAAAGTTGATTCTTCTGGGTTCAGTAACATTCAGTGTTAGGTTTCTGCCCTCTAGTGGCCAACATTCAGCCTTTCAGCTTCCTCTGCAGAGCAGGCAATGCATAATCAGTCCCTGAAAACAGTGACTTATGACTATTCTTCACACTTACGACCATTGCAACATCCCCAGGGTCATGCAACCGACTCATATTTATGACGGTCGCAGTATCCTGGGGATCATGTGATCCCTTTTTGTGGACTTTCTCACCACAGGGAGTGTGGGGGAGAGGCATTAAATCATGCACGGTCCTATGATGATCTGCTTAACAATTTGGCTCGATTTACAACTGTAAATTCCGAGCGCCATGACGGTTATAAGTCGGTCATTCCATGCACGGCAATGTTATGGTTGATTTTTCGTCTCCTTTTTTGCATCTCTCTCTTTTGTCCGGTTCCATCACCTCATTCTTCTCCTCCATTCTGTGCTCATGTAGCACCACCAGACAGACCCCAGCAGCAGTCTATTATACAGAGAGGATCCTTGCATTCCAAGCTATCAGGTAAAAAAAAAATGCATTTAATACTTGCGGGTGACCGATGCATTAATGCTTTGCTTGGACTTCAGGGACACAGGTCGTGGCCTCAGGAGAATTGGCCAAAGAATGAGATAGGGCACCATAATTCCTTGAAAAGATGCTTGGAGTTTGGAAATGAAGACTCAATCATCCAGGCCCAAAGTATCTCCTTCTTCTTCTTCTTCTTCTTCCACATGTCCAGCTCAATATCTAGTGACGTTATGGGCAGGCTCCTTAGCATTGTAAAAGTGATCCAGCTTTGCTCACAGTAGTGGCCACAATTGTGGACACCTTTAGGGAAAAGTGTATTCTTGAGGTTTGATGGCTAATAACACCACTTTTTTTTTTTTTTGGAGTTTCAAGATAATCCTGTTCCTCTGCTGGAATGGCCTGGGAATAGCCCAGACCTTCACCCAATTGAAAATCTATGGAGCCGACTAAAGAAACTGGTTAGTCAGAAGCGACCTAACAATAAAACCCAGTTAACAGAAGCCATCATTCAATCTTGGTTTCACATTAGAACAGCTGCAGAACTGAAAGACTGGGTTCACTCCATGGGAATATGTTGTAAGGCCGTCATTCATGCTAAAGATTACCCAATAAGTATTAAGTGACATGGGGATCATTTTTGTATATCTCGTTTTTTCTACGGTGATAATTTTTGTATATCTCGTTTTTTTCTACGTGTTTCCCTTTTTTCTTTATACTGTAACTGCTATTCTAATAGCAAATCCTTCCCAAAAGTTATTGCATTACATTCTTGATTAAATTATCTTTCCATGGATGGATGGATAGATATATACATATACATTTACATATACATATACATATACATATACATATACATATACATATACATATACATATACATATACATATACATATACATATACATAGGTCTTTGGTTATTCGGGTCTTCTCCCGCGTAGAATTGGAAGTATCTTGGCGACGTTTCGACGAAGTCTCATTCGTCATCTTCAGGCTGGTGTTCTCGGCTTCGTGCTTCCAGGAGCAGTGAATTGAAGAGATTGCTCCTGGAAGCACGAAGCCGAGAACACCAGCCTGAAGATGACGAATGAGACTTCGTCGAAACGTCGCCAAGATACTTCCAATTCTACGCGGGAGAAGACCCGAATAACCAAAGACCTACATACAAACACCCGCGAAAACCTCAGAAAACATATATATATATAATTGATATATATATATTATATTATATATTATATATATATATATATATATATATATATATATATATATATATATATATATATATATATATATATATATATATATATATATATATATATATATATATATATTCTTATTTTTGTAGGTTAATGTGTGCATTTCTTTTTAGGCCAGGTTTTTCCTACATAACTGAGATCTTTTGGAACCACTACCGAGTGAAATCACAAATTCACTACATTTTGGGCTATTCTCCTTATTATGGTTGCAAACAGATTTTAGTGTTGCATTGTGGGAGCCCACTGGGTTCTTCTCTTCATTATGGTTGCAAACAGATTTTAGTTTGCAACCATAATAAGGAGAATAGCCCAAAATGTAGTGAATTTGTGATTTCACTCGGTAGTGGTTCCAAAAGATCTCAGTTATGTAGGAAAAACCTGGCCTAAAAAGAAATGCATATATATATATATATACACTACCCACCTACCCCCCCAAAGTGGTGTTATTAGCTAGTTTTAGAAAATACACTTTTCCCAAAAGGTTTCCACAATTTTGGCCACTTCTGTAGCTCTTGAGGTCAGTCCAGACAGACTAAGAGTTTCCACCTTCTAAGAAAGAATGAAATAAATGGAGGAACCTACAGCTAGAACCTGATTCATTTTTCTCTCTTGTCTAGTTTCAGAAATACGTTCTCCATCTCATATGAGTAATCTGAATCGCTCGGCGTCCCTTTGCTACCACGAGCGCACCGAGTCCATCTCTTCCAACACCAGTGGCAGCAACAACCAGCTCAATGTCATCGCGACTTCCCAGAACCTGTCAGACTTCAGTGTTCGTGCTCTTACGGATCTGCAGTATGTCAAGGTGAGCCTTAGGCCTAAGCCTTCCAAGAGGTAAACCAAAGAGATTCTCGCTTTTATGCATTCCAATACCGTAAAAGCAGATTTGTTTAAAAATAGAGAAAGCTGGCTGCTTAGGAAAAATGGCTTCTCCCTTAACATGGCTTGCTTGATCCCATCCTCTGTTTTAAATTGGCACTGATCTTAAATTGGACTTTTTTAATTGTCGACCGAAAATATTTGATATTTTTAAATTGTTTTAAGTTTTGTATATCATGTTTTATTTTGGCTGTTCACCGCCCTGAGTCCGCAAGGAGAAGGGCGGTTTATAAATTGAATGAATGAATGAATGAATGAATGAATAAAATAAATAATAAATAAATAGCAAGCAAGCTAGTTTTCTATATTGGGGGTCTCCAACCTTGGCCACTTTAAGACTTGTGGACTTCAACTCTCAGAATTCCTCAGCCAGCAAAATTGCCAACCTTGGCCATATTAAGAGTTGTGGACTTCAACTCCCAGAATTGAGCCTGGTGGCTCAGCAGACTAATGCATTGTGATTCACTCCAGCTGTCTGCAATTACTGTAAGTTCGAATCTCACCAGGCTCAAGGTTGACTCAGCCTTCCATCCTTTCTAAGGTAGGTAAATTGAGGACCCAGTTTTGGGAGGAATAAGCTGACTTTGTATATATATATATATATATAAAAGTATGTATATACTTGCTTAACGCATTGTAAGCCGCCCTGAGTCTCCAGAGAAGGGCGGCATATAAATCAAATTTTAAAAAAAAAAATCCCCAGCTGGCAAAGTTGCCAACCTTGCCAACTTTAAGTCTTATGGACTTCAACTCCCAGAGTTCCTCAGCCTGCAAACTTGCCAACCTTGGCCATTTTAAGACTTGTGGACTTCAACTCCCAAAATTCCTCAGCCAGCAAAGTTGCCAAAGTTACCATGCTTTTAAAAGGCTCTGACGATCCCAGCTGAGCCGCGCAATCATCAGAGGCTCTTTTTTTTTTACTTTTGAAAGCATGATTTCGGCAGAAGAAAAAATACTTTTAAAAGTAAAAAAAAAAAGCTTCTGATGATCGCGCGGCTAAGCTGGGCATGTGGGGGGAGCAGGGATTTTTGCTACCGGTTCTCCGAAACACCCATTGCCATCGCTACCGGATCGGGTGATCCGGTCCAAACTGGGAGCATTTCACCCTTGACCCCTGCGTCCCATTTTGGCTGCCAGAGGCACTGCGGGCCGGTCTTTTGCTATTTCCAGGCCAGCCCCGAAGGCCAAATTTAAGCACCCGGGAGGCCAGTTCTGGCCCGCAGGCCTTAAGTTTGACACCCCTAATGTAGGGTATGCTGGGTTGGACTAGATGACCTACAAGGTCCCTTTCCAACTCTGTTAATCTGTAATGAATAATCTTTCATTTTCATGTTTTAATGATCGTTATTTCAATCATGCTTCTTCACCTGCTCTCACTCTCTCTTTGCCCGGCAGATCACGCGCCTCCAGTACCAAAACGGTCTTATGGCCTCCCGTCTGGAGAGCTGCCCCCCATCTCCTGACGGGAGCCCCCCCAAACAGGACCCCTCCTCGCCCGACAAGGGGAGCACCCTCTCAACCAACGAGATGATTGGCCTCTTGAACGAAAGGAACTGTCAGCATCAAAAGACGAACCACAATCCTTCCGACAACGTGGTCTGACCCCGGCGTCGGGGCAGTTTGGTCCCCGGTCCAGCTGGCTTCCTTTTTTTTTCCTTTCCAAAGACACGAAGATTTGCCCGCTGAAGCTTCTGATTGTGCGTCTTATCAACCTCAGGTAGCAGCTTCCACCTGCGCTCTCTGGTACTGTTTCCAACTCACCTGCCCTGCGTTTTATTATTATTATTGTTATTTCCAGCCAGGTGATTTGGAACTGAGAGGGGGAGCCAACCTGCCAGCCAGCCTTGGAAAGCAATAGTCCAGCCACCTATTCTAAGGTGACAGGCCCCGCCCTAGCTCACCTGTCTGCATCGAAGCGAGCTGGATTAGCAGGACGGGCAGATTTTCCCCTTCCCTGTGCTGGTTTTTAACTCCGTGGAGAGGAAGGCGAGCCTCGGCGCAGTCGGCAGGGGTTAACTCGAAGGAGCTGCCTTTTTTTTCCAGAGCGCTCAGTTCTGGTTTATGCCTTCCCCACTAAGGAAGGACGTCCTCGCAAAGCAGCATGAGGTTACAAAAGGTGGCACAGTAAAAAAAACTCAGGCTTATGGAGATGCCAGCCACCTTCCCTTGATAAGACAGACTTCGCTTTTCCCATCTCAGGGAGTTCCGAGACTTCGTTATTTGGGATTATCTATTTCCCCCCCCACTACCACCCTCTTTAATCAAGCCATCGGGCTATTTGAGAGCAGGGATATGTGCCTGACGAGGAGGAACCAGCCGGAGTTTCCGTGTTGACGGAATCTGGCCCTTCTCCTCTGTTTTGGGGAGAAAGTTGGTTTTCCTGAATCAACCCGAGTTCTCCTTCCGTTCCAACTTTTTGGCCTCTGCTTCAAGGGACCCGAACCAAATCACCCAGAGGATAAATAACAGCAGGAAGTCCATTGAAAGTTGCATCTGGTTGCATTGCAGATCAACGCCTCCCTCAGTTGTTTGGTTTTTAAAAAAAACTTCTGCAAATAGAAAACTTAACATGGCGAGATAAATATCGGGCAGAGGTACAGCTTTTTCCTTCGACGTACGTTCTTTCTGTTTGCAGGGAGTTGTCTTAGTTTGGGTTAATCGTTCTCATTTTGTCCTTCTTCTTTTTAAAAAAAAACTTGGGGAAGAATGAATTGGGGAAATGAATTGAATTTCAATTGAAAATTGAAAAACCCTCCGTTTTCTGTCTCCAGAGGTACTTGTTCGTTTTGCCAACTCGAAACGGGGGCTATAGTTGTATATAGATTTCCAGTTTCAAGGTACCCCATGGATTTGCGTGAGTCTCCGGCGCAGTCGAAGTCGTGGGATCAGTTTGCGGAGTTTGGGGATTTGCAAATTGAAGGCAAGATTAAAAACTGAAACATGGGAGTAACTGCAGCTGGGGGAAAAAAAAGGGACTGCTGTTCCGGATCTAAATGCTTGGATCATCTTTTTGGAGTGGCTTCAAACACATGGCTATAATTGTAGTAATCAATTCCATTTTGTTATCTATATTTTTTCCAACCTGACTTGGAGCCAACGTCCTCTGGGTTTAGCTGTGGACCATGAGTAAACCATGTTTTATTGGGATATATATAGGACAACTGAGTGAAATACTCTGATGATTACATTATCCAAAGATAATGTTATCCTCTCTGTTTTTCTGCAGCTTTTTTTACAATGACTGTTTCCCACCGGTTGGAATCCGAATAAGATCTCAGGGGGTTCATTTTCAAGTGGCCAAATATCATGGGATTATACCTTGATATAAAATCATTGCAACCTAGACTGGGGTGCGATTTTGGGGAACAACTGTAGAGGCCACTTCGAAAACAGCTTTTTGTAAACAAAAAGACACCGAGCGCGATCAGTGGATCAAAGCCAATAGGCAAAAAATGCCAGTTTTGTTTAAGGATGTATTCATTGGAACAGGTGTGGCATCCGAAACTTCAGTGCTGCTGCAGTGCGGGTATGAACGCTCAGGCCTCCAGCAGATGTTGCAAACTTGAAAACCAGATGTTGAATTGGCAGAGTCAGCTCTTCAAGGCCGGGAGAGCTCATATGAATGTAGGCGCATTCAATCCCTCCCTTCACAATCAGTTACCATTCAGAAATGGCTTTTCAAATTTGCAAAGCCGTCTCGGAAAACGGGAATCGTTTGCACACCCCCGGTTGAACATTTCCATCCCTGTGTCTCTGCTGTCTTCAATTCTCGTTCTTTCTTTCTTTCTTTCTTTCTTTCTTTCTTTCTTTCTTTCTTTCTTTCTTTCTTTCTTTCTTTCTTTCTTTCTTTCTTTCTTTCTTTCTTTCTTTACAAAAGACATCCCACGTTTCATTTTTGCTTCCTCTGAGCTTCTGGAGTTTTAAATTCCTCCCCGTACATCCCCTTATAGTCAAGGCCTAGGGCACAATGACAGCCTCTGTCCCATTTTGAGAACCTCCCCAGATCTGTCGGGCTTCACTTCTTTTTCATCCCTAGATAAATGGTTGATGACAATTCGCATTATGCGAATTGTAATGAAACACATCTGGAGGGAATTCGATTCAAGATGGCTGCCTACCATACACTCCTCTTCTTTTCTGAGTTGGATTAAGTACCCTGACTTTATGGATATTTCTGTGTTGTTATTTTTGGGCGACAATATAGAAGTGAGTTCCCCATTGTTTTTTTTCAGGATTTTTTTAAAAAAAACCTTGTCGGTCTAATTTGCAGCCTGGCATTACATTGTGGTGTCCTATCCCAGCATCACCAAGTCTGACTCTTTTTTTAACTTGTTGAAATCAAGCAAAGTTGGCCATGGAAATCATAAATGTATGTCACTGAATTAAATGATTTCCATCTCTGTTTTGGCCCCTCTTTCCTTCTTCCCAGTTGAATTCAAGAGCGCTGTCCTCTCATAAAAAGGAACAAGCACACTAATATTGAGTAATAACGCTATTACTGAGGCTAATAGATGCCAACTCTGATATCACCTGAGTCACCTAGCAACCTCTAGATAATTAAGAACTTGATTGGGAATTAAGGAAATTAAAATAATGAAGAACGTTCCGGTGCCTTGTTTAAAGATTCATGGCACTTTCTGCATTTATTGCAGAAGTGGGGATTCTCCAGAGCCTCATCAAATGCTGAGTGAGGTTTGATCAATCTTAAAAGAGATCTTTCCTGCGTAAAGGGAAAAGTTTAAAAATAAATTAATGACACCTTGCACGACAGAAGAGCGGCCAACAGAATTGTGTGTTATGGGGAATACTCTACCCAGCGTGACATATCTCCTACTCCGAGGTTGCACGTCGCATCTCTGTGCCACTCCTTCTTCAGGTGTTTCTTATGTAGGAACTCATGCAGAGAGACCGAGGGTGGGTTTTACTCCTTTCTCTCTCTCTCTTTCTCTCTCTCTCTCTCTCTCTCTCTCTCTCTCTCTCTCTCTCTCTCTTTCTTTCTCTCTCTCTTTCTTTCTCTCTCTTTCTCTTTCTCTCTCTCTGTCGCTTGTGTCATGGTTTATTTGGCGTGCCGGTTTTTATTTTGTAACTCAGGATCAAGGTGCAGCTCTGTCTCCATAGGGAGGGATACCTGCAAATCGATGTAAGCAAAACAGGTAACCTCTCATAGGCCCGGTACAGCCCCGAAGCACCGGGGAAAAAAGGCTTCTGTTTGCGATGAACAAAAACCAGGGTGGGGAAATTTTAAGCATCCAGGGCTGCTGTGTGCAGGCCGACGTTGCAAAGAGGGGAATTCTTGGGGGTTTCTTTTTTTGAGTTTTGCATCTAGACGAGGGGAAGCTTTTTAAACTTAAGTCTACTTTATAGAGCTTATAATATTATGCATTTTTAGCGATGGCGGTTTACGCTGCCCATTTGCACAACTGCCATTAAAGGAGATTCTAGAGGAGATTTGATTTGGGGAGGAGAAACCCTCTTTCTGGCATTCCCCTTCCCCCCCAAAAAAAATCAGTTGGCATTACAACGTTGAGAATTTCCATCTCCGTTCTTGGAGATGTGGAAAGTTGTCTTTTTAAGCAGGCCAAAGAATGGCACAATCAGGGCAGGGGTGGCTTCTAAAAATTTTTACTATCGGTTCTGTGGGTGTGGCTTGTTTTGTGGGTGTGGCTTGGTGGGAGGTAATGTGACTGGGTAGGCGTGGCCAACTTTTTTTTAAAAAAAACTTTTAAAAGCATTTTTTTCTACAACCTTAAGAGGTTGTAGAAAAAATGCTTTTAAAAGCCTCTGACGATCAGGCAACTCAGCTGGGATCATCAGAAGCTTCTAAAGGCATTTTTTTTTCCTACAACCTCTTTGGCCGAAGAGGTTGTAAAAAAAATGCTTTTAAAAGCCTCTGACGATCAGGCAACTCAGCTGGGATCATCAGAAGCTTCTAAAGGCATTTTTTTTTCCTACAACCTCTTTGGCCGAAGAGGTTGTAGAAAAAAATGCTTTTAAAAGCCTCTGACGATCAGGCAACTCAGCTGGGATCATCAGAAGCTTCTAAAGGCATTTTTTTTTCCTACAACCTCTTTGGCCAAAGAGGTTGTAGAAAAAATGCTTTTAAAAGCCTCTGACGATCCCGGCTGAGCTGCGCAATCATCAGAGGCTTTTTTTTTTCTTTTCAAAGCATTTTTTCAACCGAAGAGGTTGTGGAAAAAATGCTTTGAAAAGTTAAAAAAAAAGCCTTTGATGCAGTAGGCGGGGTAAGTGAGCAACAACCGGGCCGGAGACCGGTTCAGGGGGGTGGCCAGCCAATGTTATTATCGGTTTTCCGAACTACTACAAATTTTTATTACCTTGCGAACCGGGAGCAACCAGGAGCAACCCACCACTGAATTAGGAGTGGGATTCAGCCAGTTTGGATTGATTCGGGCAACCCGGATACTAATTTTACATCTGCTTCGCTGAACCGATAGTTGCAAGGACTGGCCCCGCCTACCCCTCCCCTCCCAGATGTGTCCACGTGGCCTGAGGCTCTGGGAGGGAGAAAAATGGCCCTCCGGAAGCCTGGAAATGGGCCCGTTTCTGGCCTCCGGAGCCCAAGGGAGGCCTTTTTCTCCTGCCTAGAGGCTCAAGGAAAGCCTTCGGAGCCTGGGGAGGGTGAAAACGCCCCACCCCACACTGTGGTGCAGGAGGCCAAGGAGGCCACGCCCCCATGGCCACGCCCACACAGCAACCGGGCAGAGAATCGGTTGCTAACATTTTTCAGTCCCACCCCTGACCACGATGGGGGGGGGGGAAAAAACCTAAACAAGAACGGCAGCCTGAAGTTGCATTCTTGGCAATCTGAAGATAAAGCAAGAGAACGTAGCTTGCTGATTTTGCTCCCAGCTGAAGTTTCTATGGAAGGAGGATTTATGGTCTAATTAAATGGTGCCGCAGGAGGAAGTACGGGTACTTTGTTAGCATGACTTTGCCACAAGGAAGCCCACTCTGCACAACGGCGTAAGGAAAGAAAAATGATATATGTCAGACTCTGCCTACGTTGAGCCTCAGCTGTGGGAGTTTTACTCTTCAGCTTGGAGAAACCAGAAAGTTAAAACCAGTGAGTGGGTCTTCCAAGATAAAAAGCATAAATAATTTGGAAGCTGCTGTCCTCCTCCTAAAATTGGCCATTGGTTTAGGGCAGAAGAAAATGGATGCCCTTGCACTCAAGTTGAAAGTCACATTTAGAATGTGTCCCATTTTGCATGGTGAACGTAACTTCTAATTTTCCACAAGCCAAGCCTGAGGTCCGAAAAGTCCACTCTGCAAGTTAATCCTGCCTTGAGTAAGTCGCTTGACCCAAGCATGATGGCCAGCTGTCAGGTTAGGCTTTATGCCTTTTTTGCAGCATACATTCCTAAATCAGTTAGGCTCAGAGTAAGTGAGAAGGAAGCAGCGATGCTCAATTCCACTTCAACCCGCAGGCTACCTCTTCAACCAATTGTATTCTCTGCCAAGGAGCTTGCTCACGAACCGAAATTGCTATTGCGTACGGAGTGAGCTTCCAACACCCAATGCCATTTCTGAATGTTGAGGCAGAAGGACATCCTTGATTCATTTTGGCAATTTCGAAGACCTGGGGGGACTTCGGCTCCCAGAATTCCCCATTGCTGGCTGGAGAATTCTAGGCAGCTGAAGTCCACAAGTCTTCAAAGTTGTCGAAGTTGGATACCCCTGGCTGAAAGCCAGGTCCTAAGAAAGGGAAGATGTGTTTGTGTGTGCACGCGTTTTGTGTTGAATTGAGATCTTTTCTACTGCATCCCTTTTCTAGATGCAGGATTCTGTTCTCCTTTTTTAAAGAACTTTTGGGGAAAAGAGGACCCACTGTCTTAATCTGTTCCTTTTCTGCCAGACTCCGTTGCCATCCTTGCTACGTGAAGTTGGCTGAGCAGAATTGGGTTTTGAGTTGGGTTTGGTCCTAGCAATACTTGATTCGGGAATTTAGGAGGAAGGAAACTTCTTCTCTTCCTCTGTAACTTAAAACAAACCAACTATGCAGGAGAGATAGCTGGACCTATAACCAGAGGTGGACTCTATCCATGTTCCTTTCTCCCTTGCAGGGATATTAAAAATGAACTTTTGCGCTCTCAGACAGCTTTAATTGGACGATACGTGTGTTTCCTTTGAATGTAGCTTTTTGTCTGACCATTAAAACATTTTTTTGTTGTGTGTATGTGTGGAATCTCTATTTCCCTTTTTAAAAACTATTGATGTTATTATTATTCCTACGGAAGGCACAGTGGTTTCTCAACCTTTTGCCCCTTTGTGGGTGACCTAAATGTAATTTATTGTCTTTGTTTCTGATTTTAAAATACAAACACTAAACTTTAAGATTCTAGCTCCCTTGGTGGGAAGATATATTGTAAAAGAAAGATAAAAATAAACGATACCAAATCAAAGAGTGGTGGAAACGTTTTTTTCTTTTCTTTTCTTTCTCAGCCTCACCTGTTTTATAATTATAATAATTATTCTAGGAATTGTGAGCTGGCAGAAACTTCCTTCCTGATAGCTGGCTCACAAGGAAGAGTTGTTTTCCCAGCCAGAGGGGTTTTAAGCTGGCCACTTTATGTAATCATCATTAGTGTGAACCTTCATTTGCTGTTAAAGCCAGAGGAGAGGCATAAAAGTTGTGTGAGGTTTTATTTTATTTTTTTCTGGTCAATTAGCAACCTTGCAATTCGCATCACTCATTAAACGTTTTCAATATTAAAATGAACAATGACCGAAGATTAGAACACGAAACGTAGAATAACAGAGATGGATGGGACCTTGGAGGTCATCTAGTCCATCTCTCTACACATGCAGAAGGGTCTATGACATTCCAGACAAGTGGCTGTCCAGTCCGTTCTTGAAAACCTCCAATGATGGGACACACACAATTTCTGGTGGCAAGCCGTTCCACTGATTAATTGTTCTCACTGTCGGGAAATTTCTCCTTAGTTCTAAGTTGCTTCTCTCCTTGATGAGTTTTCACCCATTGCTTCTTGTCCTATCCTCAGGTGCTTTGGAGAAGAGCTTGACTCCCTCTTCTTTGGGGCAGATCCTGAGATATCGGAAGATTGCTATCATGTCTCCCCTGGTCCTTCTTTTCATTTAACTAGACCTACCCAGTTCCTGCAACCGTTCTTCATATGTTTCAGCCTCCAGTCCTCTAATCATCTTTGTTGCTCTTCTCTGCACTCTTTCTAGAGTCCCAACATTTTTTTTACATCGCGGTGACTAAAACTGGATGCAGGATTCCAAGTGTGGCCATGCTAAGGGTTGTTAAAGTGGTACTACGACTCTGCCTGAATGAATTAGTAAATGAATTCGATTTATTTTTTGGTGCACAGGAATCAAACCAAACGCATTTTGTTCCTTTCTCGGCCTCCCCTATTTTTTAGCTTCTTTTGGAAATAAGAGCTGCCCGCACGCCATTCAGTGACATCAGCACAGGTGACACAGCCACGAATTAGCCAAACGCATGTTAATTCTGCGGGGTTGTGTGCATGCAAGCTTGGCGGTGGCGCAGAATTTTAACCCGTTCTTTCTAGTCATAACTTGTTTTGCTGGTGCCGGAAATTGCTCCGGGAAAGCAGGGGGCGAAGGAGATTCCGGGTTTCCAAGAGGGTAGTGATGTCTTTTGGATCAGAATACCAGCAGAAGATTATTATTTGTAGCTTAAGGGTGAACCGTGAGGTCCTTGGTGCTCTCTGAGTTTGATTGTTCTCTTACAAATGTTTCATTACCCAACTAGGTAACATAATCAGTGCCAATGTTACCTGATTTGCTAATGAAACATCTTGAAAACAACCAAGATGGAAAAGCAAAGGGGCTGAAATCTGGCTTGGCTGCCCCCCCCCCTCCCTACCAGGCAAATGGTGATTAGGCCATTAGGCCAAAAGTTGTGTTGGTTAGAATTGCAAACTAAGTCTGCCCACTGCCAGGAGTTCGATCCTGACTGGCTCGAGGTCGACTCAGCCTTCCATCCTTCCAAGGTCAGTAAAATGAGAACCCAGATTGTTGGGGGAAGAGGCTGACTCTGTAAACCGCTTAGAGAGGGCTGTGGGGGGGGGCAATGGGGATTCTGCAGTATCCTTCCCCCAGGAGTAGGGAGGGAATGGGGATTTTGCAATATCCTTCCCTCCAGGAGTGGGGAGGGAATGGGGATTGTGCAGTATCCTTCCCCCAGGAGTAGGGAGGGAATGGCGATTTTGCAATATCCTTCCCCCCAGGAGTGGGGAAGACGCTGACTCCGTAAACCACTTAGAGAGGGCTGTGCGGGTGGGGGGGCAATGGGATTTTGCAGTATCTTTCCCCCAGGAGTAGAGAGGGAATGGGGATTTTGCAATATTCTTCCCCCAGGAGTGGGGGGGGTGAATGGGGATTTTGCAATATTCTTCCCCCAGGAGCGGGCAGGGAATGGGGATTTTGCAATATCCTTCTCCCAGGAGTGGGGAGGGAATGGGGATTTTGCAGTATCCTTCCCCTGCCACACCTACCAAGCCACACCCACAGAACCAGTAGTAAAAAATAAATGAATTTCACCACTGGCCAGGACACTCTCTAATTCAGCTGATCCAAAGATCTCAAAAGGAGGATTCACCTGACCTCAGCCAATCATTGTAGATTTCTGCAATGATTCTTTCAGGGAAAATACCTTGTAGTTTATTTATTTTTAAAAAAATAAAAGACAACCGTGCAGCTTAATTCTGTGCTGGACAAATCCCTTCACACAAATCAATAAAAGCTTTGCATAGCTTCTGATGATCACAGTAGAGCCTTTTTTTAAAAAAAAAAAAAAAACTTACTCCCAGGTGTGCCCATTATCTTCCTTGTCAATTGATGCCTGTTTTTATCCACGACGGATTTAACTTTCTCCTGCTGTTGAAATACCCTCTCCGCAGTCCGTTAAAAGTCAAAGGTAACTCAATAATGGCAAATTAACCATCTTCGCAAATTGGCTTCCACCTGCAATTTATGGCGAGGGCCCAGACCGCAATTTCCCTGAGCAACAGCTAAAAGCAATGTAGAGAAATTGGCGGGCGAGCAAACGATAGCATTCGATGCAGACAACGAGGGCACGAATTATAAGTGGTGTTATAAATGGTTATACATCGCAATCCATGGTTAGCTATAGAAACAAAACAATACCCCTTTATTTATAATTTATTTATTTATTTATAATGCAATTTATATGCCGCCGTATCTCCAAGGACTCAGGCGCGGCTCACAACGGTAAAAATGCATTAAAACCATAAAAATTAAAATTCCAATTTTAAAACAATTTAAAATTCATTAAGAAATGAACAATCAGGACTTCAAATTGTGGTGGAACGAGCGAAGGTCAGGAGCCATCCTGAGCTCCAAAGGAAGTTGGTTCCAGAGGGTGGGTGCGCCCACAGGAGAAGGCTCTCCCCTTGGGGGTCGCCAGCCGACACTGTCCGACGGCACCCTGAGGAGGGCCTGTCTGTGGGAACGCACCGGGCGATTGGGGATTGTCGCTGGCTGCAGGGGGTCCAACTTTCACCGTGACTTGGTCCAAAGAAAGAGCAGCTTAGCTCATCTTTTCTTTCGGCCTCCAGAAAATAGAACTACATTTGGCAAGGAAAGCAGTAATAGGAAGTTATTCGGCTGATTTGGGTTCCATCTTCATCCCTGAGGGCGTGTAGAGTAAAAGGGAAAATATCGAGAGGTTGTTAGCTTTGATTTTTCTCCAGCCATTGATTCGAAGTCGGCTTCTTAATGATGGATTGACTAAATGGATTGATTGATTTTGTTGACGTTCAATTTTTGGAAAACATCCGAAGTGATGCCCATCCATCCATCCGACCGACCGACCAATCACTCGTAAGCAAACCACAGGCTAGGGTTTTACTAAGGGATGCGATATCCTGAAGTTTCCTGAGGTAAAGGTGGACTGTGCTATCGAATTGCTATCGACCGTTAGCAATTCTCAATGGTGCATCCGTCGCAGTTGCAACCTGGTCCAACTTCTTTGTGCCGGTTGTCCTTTTCCCTTCCGTTTTTCCAGTGGTGAAATGTAAAATTTGTTACTACCGGTTCTGTGGGCATGGCTTGGTTGGGGGGGGGGGGGGTAATGTGACTGGGTGGGCCTGGCCAACTTCTTTTTTTTTTTTTACTTTTAAAAGCATTTTTTCCTGCAACCTCTTCAGCCGAGTGGGGTGGGAATGGAGATTTTGCAGTATCCTTTTCCCCAGGAGTGGGGTGGGAATGGGGATTTTGCAGTATCCTTCCCCTGGAATGGGGTGGGAATGGAGATTTTGCAGTATCCTTCCCCTGGAATGGGATGGGAATGGAGATTTTGCAGTATCCTCCTGGAATGGGGTGGGAATGGAGATTTTGCAGTATC
Organism: Coluber constrictor foxii; assembly: GCA_038048745.1. NCBI lineage: Eukaryota > Metazoa > Chordata > Lepidosauria > Squamata > Colubridae > Coluber > Coluber constrictor. The sequence goes on from CM075967.1 coordinate 36,975,646, forward strand.
CTTCCCCTGCCACACCCACCAAGCCACACCACGCCCACCAAGCCACACCCACAGGACCGGTAGTAAAAAAAATTGGATTTCACCACTGTAGCAAACCCCACCCTCACTAGCATGGATAATAATAACAACAACAACAATAATAACAACAACAGCAACAACAACAACAATAATAGTAATAATAATAATAATTTTATTTCTATACCGCCTTTCTCCCAAAGGACTCCGGGCGGTGTACAGCCTATTAAAAGCACAAAGACAAACCTAAAATTTAAAATTATTAAAATTATTAAATAATTTCAGCTCAAATATAAAACCCCAAATTTAAAACACCCAATTTAAAATCATTACATTTGATAGCCCAGCCTGGCAGAACAGCAGGGTCTTGAGGGCACAGCGAAATACACGGAGATCGGAGATCTTACGCATTTCCGGGGGCAGGATGACGTTACTTAGTTGGGTAATGAATTCTCTGCAAGCAAAATGCCAAGTTTCAAGAGCATCAAGGACTCCACAGAATGGATATAGCCCAGAGATAAGATGCTTCCTTTGAACGTGGAAGATCTGAAGGAGCTTTAGGATTTCCAAGGAAAACGGATGCGACAGTTCAAGGGAAGTTAATATCACACTGGGGCAATTAACTGAGGAAGCATTTGGTCATCTGCTTGCAAATCCTCAGCTAAAAAAAAACATTTTTTTTTTCCAGAACAGAATAACAGCAGTTGGAAGGAATTGTGGAAGTCTTCTAATGTAGCCCACTGCTCAAGGAAAAGACTCTATACCATTCTGGACAAATCGCCATCCAGTATCTTCTTAAAAATATCCAGTTTCTGATGGCAAGCCCTTCCACTAGTTAATTGTTAGGAATTCCTCCTTAGTTGTAGGTTGCTTCTCTCCTTAGTTAGTTTCCATCCGTTGTTTCTTGTCTGCCTTCAGGTGCTTTGGAGAATAGGAGAAAGTGGGATAGATAGCTTCACCACCAGATGGATTCACAACTGGCTGACAAACCGTACTCAATGAGTAGTCCTTAATGGGTCTAAGTCTACATGGAGAGACGTAAGCAGTGGGGTGCCACAAGATTCCGTCTTAAGCCCAGTACTCTTCAATATCTTCATAAACGACTTAGATGAGGGAATAGAAGGGGAACTCACCAAATTTGCAAATGGTACTCAGCTGGCAGGAATAGCCAACACCCTAGAAGATAGGCTCAAGATCCAGATGGATCCTGACAGATCCATTGAACACTGGGCCCTATCTAACAAAATGAAAGTCAATGTAGAGAAATATAAAGTCCTACACTTAGGTAAGAAAAACCAAAAACACACATATAAAATGGGGGAAACGAGGCTTAATAGTAGTGACTGTGAGAGAGATCTTCACAGTGGACAACCAGCTAAATATGAATCAACAGTGTGCACCGGCAGTTAAAAAAGCCAATGCAATCCTAAATTGCATTAACAGAGGGATACAATCAAGGTCAAATGAGTTACTAATACCACTCTATAAAGCCCTAGTAAGACCACAGCTAGAGTACTGCATCCAGTTTTGATCATCACACTACAAAAAAGATGTTGAGACTCTGGAAAGAGTGCAGAGAAGAGCAACCAGGATGATGAGGGGACTGGAGACTAAAACATATGAATAAGGGTTGCAGGAACTGGGCCTGGCTAGACTAGTGAAGAGAAGGACCAGGGGAGACATGAGAGCAGTCTTCCAATATTTGAGGGGCTGCCACAGAGAGGAGGAAGGGGATCAAGCTATTTTCCAAGGCACCCAAAGGCCAGACAAGGAATAATGGATGGAAACTGAACAAGGAGAGATTCAACCTAGAAATGAGGAGGAACTTTCTGACAGTGAGAACAATCAACCAAAGGAACAGAAGTTGCCTTCAGAAGTTGTGGGAGCTTCATCACTTGAGAGTTTCATTTGTGCGAAATGGTATACGGTCTCCTGCTTGAGAGGGGGGTTTGGACTAGATGACCTCCAAGATCCCTTCCAACTCTCATTCTGTAAGGTCGGACTCGGCTCCCTCTTCTTTATGGAAGCTCCTTAGATATTGGAAGACTGCTATCATGTTTCCCTCAGCCCTTCTTCTCACTAGACTTGATTTTTCTATGACACCCTTGTGGCCACTACAACACCGCTGATCTGTCAACAGCTATTATTTATTGTAACTGAGGAGGATTTCATTACTATATCAAAACCGGGATTCTGGTTTTGACCTTGGTCGCCAATTGTGTATATAGGTACAGTTCATTATTCTCGCCTGTTTCTAACTGCTGTTAGCAGACAAGGGTCATGAATTTGAAAGAGGAGGCTGTATAAATTGAAATATAAATCAAGAACTTAATTCTTGCCTCTATTCCGAACTGCCAGAGGCGTCAAACTGGGAGGCACAGCTGTTTTAGACATGCTTGGGAGTTTCGCGTGGTCAGGACAAACTCTAAATCTGACGGGACGCAAATATCTTTGCAGTTGCATCAGCTCAGTGAAGAGGCAAACTTTTGAAACTTTTGGAGGGAGCACATAAGAGGTTCTGGGGAGCTAAGTAGGCCCCCCATTTCTCATCTCTAGATCTGGGAGAGGAACGACTTCTGTTGATTCTCCTGTTTTGATTTTTATTTTTTTCCGGCTTGTGTTCTCTGGAAATGAAAACACCAAGCGACCTTGCAAACCGTTTATAGAAAATTCTATCTCGTTTCTTGGAACAGACCTTGATGAAAGACAAAACAGTTCCTACTTTCAAGGTTTTTTTTTTATTTTAAGAAGTTTTTTTTTTATTTTTTGCACAAACACCCAAACAATGTATTTTTTTATGAACAGAGTATTGGCCGGCTCACAAATTTAAACAATTTTTAGTCATTTCCAACACAATTTATATATTCCCATTTTGCCATAGTATTTATTCTAACTTTTTGTAGACCAATATTACCCTTTATCCTAACCTCTAATCTTAATAAAATTCAATTTTTCCCTTTTCATCTCTAAATTAAACCCCTTAAATTTAAAATCTCACAACATAATATAATTCCTAATATTACCTTATATTTCCTTAATATAATCAGAAATATTTTTCATTATCAACTATTTCAAAATAATACATCTTAATAAAAATCAATCAATCGTGTAGCATTACAATCGTTCACTTCTTTTAGCAATAATAAACCCAGTTACTTTATATAATACATTTCCTTAAATCTTAACTCTAATTTTCAATTATTTTGTCAAATATGTGTTCCAAATAATACAATCCAACATCTTAATTAAGATCAATTAATTATATAGCAATCTTTTCTTTTTAAATGATGATAAGCCAAATTACTTTATACCAGATATTTCCTTAAATCTTGATTCTAATTTTCAATTACTTTGTCAAATATATGTATTTATACTTCTTCACGCAACATCTTAATCATTTCTATTTTCACCACAGTCTACTTTCAGAGTTGATAGTGTTATTACCAAGTTGTTTCTTTCCACATCTGGGATATATTTTCCTCCTGTATTATATCATTCATTATGTCTTTCAATGGTTGAAGGATTTCATCCTCGAGACACCTATAGTATTGGCTTGGAGGACCATCTGGGCCTGGGGCTGTGCTTGGCCTCATTTTTTCAATATCTCAAAAGTAGATTTTCCAGCGCCATTATTATTCTGAACAGTCCCTAAACGAACGGTGGGAGACTACCTGTATCCCTCGACATATGCATATTTATTTATTTATTTGTCACAGGTATATTGGAAGGGGGGGTCACCCTCTGAGAGCTATATGCGACGAAATTTCATTTTAAGGTATGGCATTTTAAGCGTACATTCAAAGCGACAATGGTGCTTCTGTTTTTCAAGAGGCAACTGGACTTTCTAGCCTTTTTTCTTCGAAGACGTTTCGCTTCTCATCCGAGAAGCTTCTTCAGCTCTGACTGGATGGTGGGGAATCCAGTCAGAGTTGAAGAAGCTTCTCGGATAAGAAGCGAAACGTCTTCAAAGAAAAAAGGCTAGAAAGTTCAGTTGCCTCTTGAAAAACAGAAGCACCTTTGGGACAACCGTGACTTGGATTTGTTTATTTATTTAATCATATTTTTATACCACCCTTTTCCGGCAGGACTCAGGGCGGTGCACAGATGACTGAGAATCTCCACAAACATTCAAAGTGACAATAAAGTTGTTATTGTTCTTCTCCTCCTCCTCCTCCTGTTATACTTCTCTTTTCTTCTTTTTCTTCTTCTCCTTCTTCCTCCTCTACTCCTCCTCTCTTCTTTTTCTTCTTCTCGTACTTCTCCTCATCCTTTCTTTTCTTTTCTTCTTCTCCACCTCCTGTCACACTTCTTCTCTTTTATTTCTTCTTCCTCCTCTACTCCTCCTTTCTTTTCTTTCTCCTTCTCCTTTCTTTTCTTCTCCTCCTCCTGCTGTTATACTTCTCCTCCTCCTTTCTTTTCTTTCTCCTTCTCCTCCTTTCTTTTCTTCTCCTCCTCCTGCTGTTATACTTCTCCTCCTCCTTCTCCTCTTCTACTTCTCATCCTTTTTCTTCTCCTCCTCCTCTTGTTATACTTCTCCTCTTTTCTTCTTTTTCTTCTTCTCCTTCTTCCTCCTCCTCTACTCCTCCTCCTTTCTTCTTTTTCTTCTTCTTCTCATACTTCTCCTCATCCTCCTTTTTCTTTTCTTCTTCTCCACCTCCTGTCACACTTTTCCTCTTTTATTTCTTCTTCCTCCTCTACTCCTTTCTTTTCTTTCTCCTTCTCCTTTCTTTTCTTCTCCTCCTCCTGCTGTTATACTTCTCCTCCTTTCTTTTCTTTCTCCTTCTCCTCCTTTCTTTTCTTCTTCTCCACCTCCTGTCACACTTCTCCTCTTTTATTTCTTCTTCCTCCTCTACTCCTTTCTTTTCTTTCTCCTTCTCCTCCTTTCTTTTCTTCTCCTCCTCCTGCTGTTATACTTCTCCTCCTCCTTTCTTTTCTTTCTCCTTCTCCTCCTTTCTTTTCTTCTCCTCCTCCTGCTGTTATACTTCTCCTCCTCCTTTCTTTCTCCTTCTCCTTTCTTTTCTTCTCCTCCTCCTGCTGTTATACTTCTCCTCCTCCTTTCTTTCTCCTTCTTTCTTTTCTCCTCCTCCTCCTGCTGTTATACTTCTCCTCCTCTTTTCTTCTTCTTCTCCTCTTCTACTTCTCATCCTTTTTCTCCTCCTCCTCTTGTTATACTTTTCCTCCTCCTCTTCTCTTTTTTCCTTCCTCTTCTCCTTTATTTTCTTCTTTTTCTCCTTCTTCCTCCTCCTCCACTCCTCCTCCTCTTTTTTTTTCTTCTTCTTTTCCTCCTCCCACGACCCCGATTCTTGCAAGGCGAGGAACTTGAACAGGGGGTGGTGGTGGGGGGGAAGGGGGCTGCTAATTCACATTTACCAAAGCCCCTTAAAGGAAAGACTAGCTGCCACGGTCTTTTTCAGCCCACTCCTCTTCTTCCTCCTCTCCAAGCCCTCAGCGCCCCCCCCCCCAAACCATCCCGCCATGCGGACAATAGCGGGGTCGCGGCCCCTTTAAATCCCAGCTCTCTCCTCTCCTCCCCCCTCCCCTCCGTCTTGTTTATACCGCGGCGCCACCGAACTTGAGCCCGTCCCCCCTCCGCTCCTTCTCTCCCCCTCCCGCCGCGCCGGCCACACACCCCGGGCTTCTCCTATTGGCTGAGCGGCGGCGGTCGGGCGCGGCCATTGGCCCGTCCTCCGCAGCCAAGTTCGGCGGCGCTCGGAGGGGGGGGGGAGTCAAGTCAGCTGACCTTCTCCCCGCTCTGTCCACTCCCCCTCGGAGTTGCTCTGGCGGCGGCTGTTGCTGCTGCTGCTGCTCCTCCTGCCGCTGCTCCTCGTTGTCGTCGTCTTCTTCTGCCCCGCCGGCCGCGATTCTGCTCCGGCTATGGCGGGCGAAGGTGGCGGCTGCTGGTTGGCGCTCTTCTGCGGCTGGGCTGCAGCGGCCGCCGTGGTGGGCGCGCTCCGAGACGGGGCGTCGTCCGGCGCGGTTGATCCGGAGCCCGGGGACCCCACGGGGCCCTGCCCTCCTTGCCCGAGAGTCCTGGGCTTCCGCTTGGAGGACGGCGCCTCGGCTACGGGGGGCCTGGTGCGGGCCCTCCCGGGGGCCACTTTCCGCCTGCGCCTCTATGGCACCGGGCTGCACAACCGCAGCTGGCCCTGGGCTGCCTTTGTACCAGAGGAGGCGCCCTGCGGGGGGACCCCGGGGGACCCATCCACCTTGGGGGCCCCACAAGTGCTGGCCCACCACGTCCTGCCTGCCAGCGAGCACGCAGGGCTGGTGACGGTGCGTGTGGCCCCCGGGGGCCCCGCTGGACGGTACCGTCTCTGCAGCCCAGCAGGACCCGGTCGCCCATGGACGCCTGCCGCTCCCGGAGATGCCATCCTGGTGACGGAGGATGAAGGCGGAGGGTCCAGGGTGGCGACGGAAGAGTGGCCCCCGCTGATGCCCGCCTGGTTGCTGGGCACCCTGGTGGCCCTCCTGCTGGCCCTTCTGTCCCTGCTGCGCACCTTGCAGCTCAGCACTCTGTGGCTGGACCCGGCCGAGCTCTACGTATTGCGGGACTGTGGCTCCGAGACCGAGAGGGGAGCCTCCAAGGCGCTGGAGCCCGTGAGGCACCGGGGCCCTTTCGTCCTGTGTTCCCTGCTGCTCGTCAGCGCCTTGGCTCAAGCTGCCTTGGCCGTGCTTTTCTACCGGGCTGTGGGGTTGCTGGCTCCGGCCATCCTCGGGGTGGCCGCCTTGTCCTTCCTGCTGGCTGAGGTGCTGCCGTTCGCTGTCAGTTCCCGCTGGGGTCTCTGGCTGGCCCCGCGTGGGCTGTGGCTGACCCAGTTCTTCATGCTGCTGACGTTCCCCGTCTCGCTGCCGCTGAGTCGGGTGCTGGAGCTGGCTTTGCGGCATGACAACAGCACCTACCTCTTGCGGGAAAAGATCCTGGACATGGTCCGCAACAGTGACCCTTACAACGAGTTTGTGCGGGAGGAGTTCAGCAAGGGAGCCCTGCGGAACAAGACGGTGGAGGACGTCCTGACCCCGCTGGACGAGTGCTTCATGTTGAACGCCGATGCTGTGCTGGACTTCAACAACATGTCCATGATCATGCAGAGTGGTTACACCCGCATCCCGGTGTATGAGGACGAGCGGACCAACTTGGTGGACATGCTGTACGTCAAGGACTTGGCCTTGGTGGACCCCGATGACTGCACCCCTCTGAGCACCATCATCAAGTTCTACAACCACCCGCTTCACTTTGTCTTCAACGACACCAAACTGGATGCTGTGTTGGAGGAGTTCAAGAGAGGTAAATATGTGTCTTTTTATTTTCATCGGCAGACACCGGGTACATAGTAAGTAGATAGTTGCTTGTCCAGTTTTTTGTCTTAAAGAAACAACAACATTGGGATGATACCAACCTGAATCCTGGCAAGCATCTGGCTATATAAGAGACAGTTGGTTTTCAAACTATTCTGAAACTTTCTTTAGAAGCTTATCCAGCAAGATGATCAGAGATGATGAAGAAATATCCCCAGAAGATGTCTATGGAGATTCTCAGTCATCCAAGTCATGATTATCTCAAAGGTGCTTTTTCAAGAGGCAACTGGACTTTTTGCTTTTTCTTTGAAGATGTTTCGCTACTCATCCAAGAAGCTTCTTCAGTTCTGACATCCAGTCCTGGATGAAAGCAAAACGCCTTCAAAGAAAACCAGAAAGTCCAGTTGCCTCTTGAAAAAGCATTTTGGGGATCCCCACAGCTTTCATAAATAGTTTGCTTACTGCCTCTGATTTTTTTTTTACTCCACGATGTTTTTTCAACTTCTGCCCGTTAGGAATCCTTTCAATAAGATCCTGCAAAATCTGTTCACACCTGCATTTGTTGGGTACATGGTTTACTCCCTCGTTCTCACAGCTCAAAACTGCATGCGTGATAATATTTTCTTTGCACAGCCAATCATTTCATTCTCAGAATAGCTCTGGTGAGGTTTATGCTTTAGAGTTCATGTCTGACCCAGAGTTACCCAATGAACTTGTATACAGAGTGGGGATTTGAACGGACATCTCTCTAGTCCCATTTCACTAATTGCTCACGTTTTCTGATTTTGAGCACATTCTTTTGAGGTTTTTTTTAAATAGCACTCTGCGATTCTATATGGAAAACAACGAATCGAAGCAACTTTTTCCTGAAGTAATAGAAGTTATCCTTGCCTTGTCCATCTCTTAAAAAAAACACATTTTGAGTTTCCTAGAACGAACCAAAAGTGTGCAAAAGATTATTCAAGATTTTGACTTCTCTAGAACTCTTCCTTAGAGTGTTAATGGGGGGGGGGGGGGCAAGAAATTTTGGTCTAATTTTGAAATTGTCTTCCTTCTTCCCTGCCCCCCATTGTTTCTAGCATTCTGTCTCATGAACTAGACTCGTATCTTGTTTAAAGTGGTCTAGGAATGGTGTTATCTGGGGTAGGTTTGAAGTTAGAAAGTTTGCAAGGATGTATTGCAATTTAAGGGATTTTAGCAATACACTCGCCGAGTCAGTTTTGCATCACTTTTTTTTAAAAAAATTCTTGAGGTTGGGCAAAAACAAAAACAAAAAACAAAACCACCTCAATGATTCAGTGCGTCTTTAAATTCAGGTGCAATTCTTAATCAGTCGGCACAATTGAGAAAACAATCCGATGAGAAAGCGTAGTAGGAAGTGTATGAATAAATAATTTCATGTACTTAAAGTCAGCTTCTAATGCGAGTACATTCTGATCTTGCTGCTTTAATGATTTATCAGTTGTTACAAGAGCCGGAGTAAAATAATAAATTTTATTGGGCCGGCTAATTATCTGTGAACATTGCTGGCTGTTGAACTCTCTAACCTCTCTGTGTGTTCTTGAACTATGCAAACCTTCAGCAAAAATGCATCGTAAAAAGACCCACGGGGACTAGCCGTGTGCCACTGTTCAGCTATTCAGTTCAAACTATTAAGTCAGTTTCCCCTCCAAGTTGGACTTAACAGCTTTCATAATCCTCAGATGTCAGGGCTAAAGAGACTATCCTGAAGGACACCAGGATGGGAGATTGTTCCAAATTTTTGGTCCTCAACAGGCATTTCCTACATAAGTTGGCAGGTGTGATCTTTCAAGATCATTGTTTTTAATCGTTTCGTAGACATATCTCTTTGTATTATGGACACTTGTATCTTCCCCAGAGAGGTGCGGTGGCTCAGTGGCTAAGACGCTGAACTTGTCGATGGAAAGGTTGGCAGTTCAGCGGTTCGAATCCCTAGTGCCGCATAACGGGATGCGCTTCCGTGACTTGTCCCAGCTTCTGCCAACCTAGCAGTTCGAAAGCACGTAAAAAAGGCAAGTAGAAAAATAGGGACCACCTTTGGTGGGAAGGGAACAGCGTTCTGTGTGCCTTTGGCGTTGAGTCATGCCAGCCACATGACCACGGAGACGTCTTCGGACAGCGCTGGCTCTTCGGCTTTGAAACGGAGATGAACACCGCCCCCTAGAGTCAGGAACGACTAGCACGTATGTGCGAGGGGAACCTTTATCTTTATCTTCCTCAGATATATGTGTGGATGTGATCACTGGGACCAAATGTTTGCTGTTTCTCCAGGTGAGAAAGCAGTACTTGGTGGCTTAAATTGATCCCATGGGTGTAAAATAATATAGGATGGGGAAGAAAGAAAGAAAGTCCATTTATTAAGGGCAGCTTTTTCAACCGCAGGGACTGCTTATGAATAAGTCTCAGTCTGGCTTGGGACATGGTGAGTTAAGTTCTCCAAAAAATAAACACCTCTGGACTGGCACAGTTCTGCAGGATGGAACTCTCAGGATAGAATATGGATTTTTTCCCCATATCCATCATTAGAATTGCTTGTTCATAGAAAATGATTGTTCAGTCAACTCAGCTCTATTCTAGACCAGGGGTCTCCAACCTTGGGAACTTTTAAGACTTGTGGACTTCAAGTGGACCTGGTGGCTCAGCAGACTAAAGCATTGTGATTAACACCAGCTGTCTGCAATTACTGTAAGTTTGAATCTCACCAGGCTCAAGGTTGACTCAGCCTTCCATGCTTTCTAAGGTAGGTAAAATGAGGACCCAGTTTGTGGGGGCAATAAGCTGACTTTGTATAAATATACAAAAAGTATGAAGGCTGTTGCTTAACGCATTGTAAGCTGCCCTGAGTCTTTGGAGAAGGACGGCATATAAATCAAATAAAAAAAAAAATCTCCCAGAATTCCTGTTGAAGTCCACAAGTTTTCAAGTTACTAAGGTTGGAGACCCTTCCTCAAGCAGAAGATCCTACACCAGTGATAGCTAACCTTTTGTCATCGCATGCCAGGAAGTGGGGGGCGGGGAGGAGGTCGTGCGCGTGCATGCCTACACCCATAATTCTATGCCCCCCACCCCCACACATGCGTGCGGGACGCCCCCTCCCACTCTGCTCCTAGCACACGATGGCCCGGTAGGTCTGTTTTTCTTTCTCACCTGGCTCCAGGGCCTCTCTAGGAGTCTGCGGAGGGAGAAAACGGCCTTCCCCACCCCCGAAGGTTCTCAGAGGCCAAAAACTTTCCATTTGACAACTTCCGATGGGACCGGAAGGCCAGTTTTTTTGCTGTCCCCAGCCTCCAGGGCGCCTCTAGGAGTCTGGAGAGAGCAAAAACGGACTTCCCCACCCGCCTGGAGGTTCTCTAAATGCCAGAAACAGCCCGCTTTGACAACTTCCAGTGGGATCGGAAGTTGTCAAATGGGCTTTTTTTGGCCTTCGGATGACTCTGGGGGGCTCGGGAAGGTCATTTTTACCTTCCCCAGACTCCTAGAGAGGCCCTGGAGCCGGGTGAGAGAAAAATTGGCCTCCACGCACACACACACACACACACACACACACACACACACACACACAGGCTCTCCGGAGGCAGGAAACAGCCTGTTTCCATTCTTCTGGTAGGCCCAGAAGACCTGAAAATCAGCTGAGCTTGCGTGCCCACTGATATGGCTATGCGTGCCATAGGTTCGCCATCAAGTCCCTATACAATTTGAGACAAGTGGTTGCCCGGTCTCTTCTTAAAAACCTCCAGTTTATAATGCGTTTGACAAAACACACGTGCGTTAAGTGAATTCAGCTTCCCCTCGCTGACTTTGCTTGTTGGAAGCGGCTGGGAAGGTTACCAACATTGATCCCTTGTCCTAGGACGGTGTGGATATCATAAAATACATGCCAGTTGACAAATGATTGATTACTGTGGGGATGCTGCCACGGCCATAAGTGTGAAAACCGATCATAAGTGCCTTTGTAACTTCAAATCGTTACTGAACGAATGGCTGTAAGTCCAGAAGTGCCTGTATTTAGTAATTTGCAGATCCGTTGTCCTGGTTGTATTATGCAATCTAACGTTCATTCAAAGCTATTTGAGTTCTCAGTGACTCAGTGATACTATTTGCATACAAAAGTACATTTGTGTTCCTATTCGAAGCCAACACTCCTCCTCCTCGTACACTACAAACATTCCATCAATCTATAAACAACCAAGGGAATATCACACGTCTTTGTCGCACTTGTTTAGTGTTGAATTGTCAGGCATTCTGTTGATTCTCATACATATATCGCTTCCATCATCTACCGCTCTTTTACCCCGTTCACCGTATTTTTCAGACTATTAAGACACACCGGAGTATAAGACGCAACAAGATTTTGAAGAGGTAAACAAGAAAAAAAAATGGTTTTGCCCCCCCGGCCCCCAGGAGCACTCTGCAGGCCTCCCGAAACCCTCTATGTTTTTCACAAAACCAGGATGCGCAGAGGGTTTGGGAGGCCTATAGAGTGCTCCCGGGGGCTGGGGAGGGCAAAAATATGACGTGTGGGGGGTTTGGGAGGTGAAAAACAAGGCTCACAGATGGTTTGGAGGCCTGCAGAGTGCTCCTGGGTGCTGGGGAGGGCAAAAACCTGCGTGGGGGGTTTGGGAGGCAAAAAACCTGGCTCACAGAGAGTTTGGGAGGCGTGCAGAGTGCTCCTGGGGGCTGGGGAGGGCAAAAATGCCCCCGTTTTCCCGAAAACTGTTTTTGGCCTCCCAAACCCCCCACGCGTCACGTTTTTGCCCTCCCCAGCTTCCAGGAGCACTCTGCAGGAATTGGGACGACTGAATGGAGCTGAGCATTTACTGGCCGGATGCCCTTCCTGATGCCTGTGCGGAGTTCACAGCAGATACTTTCTCTCACGCGTACATTTCTCGATGCGCCGCTAAATAGCAAACATCTGGTCTGCACATTTCCTGCCCATCTAAAACTACTCTTTCCAAACCTGGCTCATTATTACGTCTCACCCTCTTTCAATCGGATTTCTACAAAATGTCTTTTTCAGGCAAATTTAACAAACCAACCCTCTGCGGTGTTTATATTCAGCCTTGCGGCAGTTTCCCTTTATATACAAGAAAAGTAACCCGCAGAGATGCAGCTTTCCCAGCCTTCACGCACTTTTTAAACAAATCACAGAGCCAGGCTTGAAAGAAATCACTTCCACATTTTAATATTTTGCCACTTACATTGTCTACACCTGCAGATGTGACTTTTCCACGTTGCTCTGCATTTTCCATCTCTTTTCCTCTTAGCCGTGCCTTGCTCCTTTTTAAACACAGTCTTTGCAACAACTTCTTTTTCTTCCATATACATTATTCAGTACAGGTAGTAGCGCTCCATTTAACAACCAGGATTGAGCCCAAAATTCCTGCTGCTAAGTGAGACACTGCCACCGTCATAAATACGAGTTGGTTTAGTTTTAGTTTTAGTTTTATTAGATTTATATACCGCCCTTCTCCTTACGGACTCAGGGCGGTGTACAGCCAAATTAAAAAGCAAATACACAAAAGTTAAAATTTCGTAAAAGAACAAATATAAATAGTCGTAGATTAAAACAAATTAATTAAAAGATAATAAAAACTCTAATAAAAGTAATAAAATATTGACAGGAATCAGGCTAAACCAGCAAACTGAAAAAGATGTGTTTTTAAAGCCCGCCGGAAAGTCGGGAGGTCAGAAATTGTTCTTAACTCTGGAGGCAGATCATTCCAGAGGGTAGGGGCTGCCACAGAGAAGGCTCTCCCCCTGGGGGTCGCCAGCCGGCTTTGTCTGGCTGACGGCACCCTGAGGAGGCCCTCTCTGTGGGAGCGAACTGGACGGTGGGAGGCAATTGGTGGCAGAAGGCGGTCCCGTAAGTACCCTGGTCCTAAGCCATGGAGCGCTTTAAAGGTGATTACCAACACCTTGAAACGCACCCGGTAGTCCACCGGTAACCAATGCAGCTCGCGCAGGAGAGGTGTCACGTGGGAGCGCCACGTCGCTCCCATAATCCCCCGCGCGGCCGCATTTTGCACCAGTTGGAGCCTCCGGGTGCACCCCAAGGGGAGCCCCATGTAGAGAGCATTGAGTAGTCCAGGCGGGAAGTGACGAGAGCCTGAGTGACTGTGCGTAGGGAGTCCCGATCTAGAAAGGGCCGCAACTGGCGTTGCCAGGCGTCTCAGTTTTGATTGCATGACCTTCAAATGCTGCTACAGTCATACATGTGAAAAAAACCCGGTCGTCAGTCACATTTCTCAGAGCTGTTGTAACTTCAAACGGTCACTAAACGAACTGCCGTAAATCAAGGATTACCTGTATCTTTCTCTAATTCTAATTTTTGCAGCAACCTGTGTCTCATCCATACCTTTTGTAGCCTCCTCCTCGTATTTTTTTTTTCGTATCTGCCATCAGTGTAACTCCATACGCTTTCTGTGGCATTCGGCAATATTTCTTTTCATTCTGTTCCAGTTTAGGCTCTGTATCCTTTTTCCATATGTCCTCTTTCTGCGTCCAGTTCTTTCAGTTGTCCCAAAGGTGTTTTTTCAGGAGGCAATTAGACTTTCTGTTTTTTTTTCCTTTTGAAGATGTTTCTCTTCTCATGCAAGAAACTTCTTCAGCTCTGGAAGGAATTATACTTTATGGAATGGAAGGATTTAATCCAGTTTTTTACTACCAGTTCTGTGGGCGTGGCTGGGGGGGGCGTGGCGTGGACTGGTGGGCGTGGCAAGGGAAGGGTGCTGCAAAATCTCCATTCCCAGATACTGCAAAATCCCCATTCCCTCCCCACTCTGGGACCAGGCAGAGGTGGTATTTGCCGGTTCTCCGAACTACTCAAAATTTCCGCTACCAGTTCGTCAAAACCAGCTGGATTTCACCCTTGGTTTAATCCTTCCGTTCTCCACCACCCAGCCAGAACTGAAGAAGCTTCTTGGATGAGAAGCAAAACGTCCCCAAAAGAAAAAACAAGAGAGTCCAGTTGCCTTTTTCAAGATAACCGTGACCTGGATGATGGAGAATCGCTACAGACTTTTAGCTATACAATTTGGGATGAACGCCCTTTGAATGGTGTGGGAGTAGGAATGGATTTCCAGAGGGAAAAAAATGGCAGACTACAGGAACCATTTGCACCACTCAGGTGTCCCTGAGGACACAGATAAACCTCCAAGGGCTTCAACCACCCTCTAAAAGGATGCAAAGGACCAGCTGTCTGCAAGGAATATAAATCCTTCCATTCTCCACCATCCATTCAGAGCTGAGGAAGCTTCTGAGATGAGAAGCGAAACCTCTTCAAAAGAAAAAAACCAGAAAGTCTAGTTGCCTCTTGAAAAAGCACTTTTGGGACAAAAGTGACCTGGACATGATGACCTGAGAATCACTATAGACAGTTCTTTCAGTTATTATATTTTAATACTTTTTCCATATGCAGGAGTTTTGGCTTCCCTTCCTGCAGTCACACTGTATGTCTTTTCTTCCAGTTGTTGTTATTGTTATTTGCTAAGACCCATCTCGATTCTATAAAAAAAACCCCAACTTCTATCCCATATTCACACAAAAGCACGTCTGCTCTTTTCTATTCCTCACTAATCCTCCTTATAAATAATCGAGCCAGTCATGCTTTTAGATTTATAGTAATTCCTTTGTGAAGGTATGAATAGACGTAATGCTTACACTAGGTCAGTGTTTCCCAAACTTGGCTATTTTAAGGTGCATGGACTTCAACTCCCAGAATTCCCCAGACAGTATGGCTGGTTGAGGAATGCTGGGAGTTGAAGTCCATACATCTTCAAAGGGTCAAGTTTGGGAAACACTGCACTAGGCATTTCAAAGAAGCAGACCTTACTTAAAAGCAGGTACATTTTTATTTTTTTTAAAAATGTTACACATAGACCTTACTTAAATCCACAATGGGGACTAAGATTTCCCTTGCTATCGATCCATTGATCCGTGTCAGGTTTTACACCATTTGCTGCAACGATTGTTAAGCAAATAGGGCCTGGTGGCTCAGCAGACTAAAGCATTGTGATTAACACCAGCTGTCTGCAATTACTGTAAGTTTGAATCTCACCAGGCTCAAGGTCGACTCAGCCTTCCATCCTTTCTAAGGTAGGTCAATTGAGGATCCAGTTTGTGGGGGCAATAAGCTGACTTTGTATAAATATACAAAAGTATGAAGGCTATTGCTTCACGCATTGTAAGACGCCCTGAGTCTCCGGAGAAGGGCAGCATATAAATCAATTTTTAAAAAAAAATACTGTACTGTAGTGGCCAAAATTGTGGAAACCTTTTGGGAAAAGTGTATTTTGGAGGTTTGATGGCTAATAACACCACTTTTTTGGAGGGACTTTCAAGATCATCCTATTCTGGAGTAGCCCAGACCTTCACCCAATTGAAAATCTATGGAGCCAACTAAAGAAACTGGTTAGTCAAAAGCGACCCAGCAATAAAACCCAGTTAATAGAAGCAACCGTTCCATCTTGGTTTCACATGATAACAGCTGCAGAACTCAAAAGCGTGGTTCATTCCATGGGAAGGATGTCAGCACTTCAAGCTGCATTTACTCTAGTGCTGACATAGAAGGAGGAGGAGAGGCATCTGGAAAGGGACGTTTGACTTTTCACCTACTTATTTTCCCTGGAGATGATATCCCCTAGGAGATGGGATGGGAGGGGGGAAATTCCTTTGAGCTGGAGCAGTAGATTAGGGGTAGAGTGACTTGGAAGATGGCCAATGAGCGTAGAGGAGTGGGGAAAGGAAAGGGAGGGTTTTGGGTCAGGAAGCCAGTGTTGGCTGCGATGGAGTTGGAGTTAGAATGTCGTGCTTCATAAATGAGAGTTTTT
The DNA here is from genome assembly GCA_038048745.1 of Coluber constrictor foxii. NCBI lineage: Eukaryota > Metazoa > Chordata > Lepidosauria > Squamata > Colubridae > Coluber > Coluber constrictor. Next base: position 36,991,806 of record CM075967.1, read on the forward strand.
TTCATCAGAGACTTTGTTTGAAATGCAATTTATTTAAGACGACATTGAAACCTGACAAAGACATTGTAAGGCCATCATTCATGCTAAAGTTTACCCAACGAAATATTAACTGACATGGGGATCATTTCTGTATATCTCGTTTTTTTCTAGGGTGATCATTTTTGTAATATCTCGTTTTTTCCTGTGTTTCCCTTTTTCTTCTTTATCCCGTAACTGCTACTGTAATAGCAAATCCTTCCTAAAAGTGATTGCATTACATTCTTGATTAAATTATCTTTCCATTGATATATCATTTTATGGTACTACTCCCAAAAAAAAACAATAACCCCAGAACGCTGCAGCTGTCATAAATACACGTGAGTTGACATGTACTTGAATTTTGATCACGTGATTATAGGGAGACTCTGATGGTCATAACTTTGCATACTGCATCTACTTTTGGATGTAAAAAAAGATGGGGAGACTCTGGAAAGAGTGCAAAGAAGAGCAACCAAGATGATTAGGGGACTGGAGGCTAAAACATATAAAGAACAGTTGTTGGAATTGTCTAGTTTAATGAAGAGAAGGACCAGGGGAGACATGATAGAAGTCTTCCAGTATCTCAGGGGCTGCCCCAAAGAAGAGGGAGTCAAGCTATTCTCCAAAGCACCCAGAAGGCAGGACAAGAAGCAATGGGTGGAAACCAATCAATACATCGAGGAGTTACAGTGGGAAAGGTGCTGAGTAGAAAAAACTGGGTGATGGGGAGTTCCAGTTCTCCTTTGTGCATGAAATCCAGCTGGGTGACTTTGGGCCAATTACTGTCTTTCCTCCCAACCCACTTCAAAGGGTTGTTGTAGGGAAAATGGGAGGCGGGAGGATTACGTGTGCCATTACGTATGTTTTTGGGTTGTATAAAGGGCAGGATATAAATCTAATTACTAATTGTAGGAAGTGGTCAGCGGCACGCTGCTGACACACCCTCGACATTGTCAGCTTCCGTATTTCAAAAGAAATGATTTGAAGGCTTAGGGTTTTTTTTTCCTCCCAACGCCAAATATATTCATTTTTTTTCTTCATTGCTTTGGCATTCATTTGAACGTCTTCTCGGTTAATGTTTTAAATGACTGTATTTTCCTGCGTATAAGACTACTTTCTAACACACAAAAATCGTCTCAAAAGTCGGGGGTCGTCTTATACGCCGGGTCTCATTCTCCTGTAACCAGGCAGACCAGCCCATAAGGCTCTGACGAGCCTTAAATGGCTCTGAGGAGGGTCGTCTTATACGCCCAGTCGTCTTATACGCTGGAAAATACGGTAGCAAAATCACTGTTGCCCTGTTCTGGATTGACACAGGACAATAGGATAGGATAGGAATTATATGAATTAATTATTAAGAATTGGAATTATTGGAATTAGAATAGAATTAGAATTATTAGAATAGAATAGAATTAGAATTATTAGAATTAGAATAGAATAGAATTAGAATAGAATAGAATTAGAATAGAATAGAATTAGAATTACTAGAATTAAAATTATTAGAATTACAATAGGATTCTTTATTAGCTGGGTTGGTAGAAAATACGTCTTGTCATTGCTCTGCTCGTGGCCTGGCGTATTGTATAAACGCATCCTGTTTGTGCACATCTCGCAAATGAATTGATACTAAATGAAAGAAATAAAGCATCTCGGATGAACGTAGCCATTGTACATGGGCTAGTCCTTCCCAGTCTGGCAAACTCTCCGTGCGGGACTGCAGCACCCATCTTTCACAGATAAAGGCGGCTGCCTGAGAAGGATGGGAGTTGTAACCTAAGATTAAAGCCTAACCTATAAAAAAGATGTTGAGACTCTAGAAAGAGTGCAGAGAAGAGCAACCAGGATGATTAGGGGAATGGAGACTAAAACATATGATGAACGGTTGCAGGAATTGGGCATGGCTAGTCTAGTGAAGAGAAGGACCAGGGGAGATATGAGAGCCCCAATATCTGAGGGGCTGCCACAGAGAGGAGAGGATCAAGCTATTTCCAAAGTACTCAAAAGGCCAGACAAGGAATAATGGATGGAAGCTGATCAAGGACAGATTCAACCTAGAAATGAGGAGGAACTTTCGGACAGTGAGAGCAATTAACCCATGGAACAGAAGTGGCCTTCGGAAGTGGTGGGAGCTTCATCCCTGGAAGCTTTCAAGAAGGGACTGGACTGCCACCTGTCAGAAATTATGTAGGGCCTCCTGGTGGGTTGAGGGGGTGGACTAGATGACCTACCAGGTCCCTTCCAGCTCTGTTAATCTGTAAGATAGCCAGAAGGCAGCAGACTGAGAGAAGGTGGTATAAAATGCCTGTTAGTTAATAAACAAAAGTCTTTGCCCATTATTGGCGGGCAAAGAACAGGAGGAAGCCGTATTTATGCCCCCTTCAGCTCCTGAACGAAAGCATACAACCAATAAATGGCATCTGATTTTGAGTACTTATGAAACAGGTGGTCCTTGACTTACAACAAGTCGCTTATTGATTCTTCAAACTTTAGTCTCATTCCCGGGTGACGGAGCAGATTGTAGTCTGGCTTCTAACTGCCAATACGACGGCAACAGAATTCAGAGATGGGGTTTCAGCAGGTTCTGACTAGTTCCGGAGAACCGGTAGCGGCAATTTTGAGTAGTTCGGCAAACCGGTAGTAAAAATTCTGACTGGTCCCGCCCCCATCTATTCTCTGCCTCCCAAGTCCCAACTGATCATGAGGAAATGGAGATTTTGTAGTATCCTTCCCCTGGAGTGGGGAGGAAATGGAGATTTTGCAATATCCTTCCTCAAGTGGGGAGAGAATGGAGATTTTGTAGTATCCTTCCCCTGGAGTGGGGAGGGAATGGAGATTTTGCAATATCCTTTCCCTGGAGTGGGGAGGGAATGGAGATTTTGCAATATCCTTTCCTTGGAGTGGGGAGGGAATGGAGATTTTGCAATATCCTTTCCTTGGAGTGGGGAGGGAATGGAGATCTTGCAATATCCTTTCCCTGGAGTGGGGAGGGAATGGAGATTTTGCAATATCCTTCCTCTGGAGTGTGGAGGGAATGGAGATTTTGTAGTATCCTTCCGCTGGATTGGGGAGGGAATGGAGATTTTACAGTATCCTTCCGATGCCACGCCCACCAAGCCATGCCATGCCACGCCCACCAAGCCACGCCCACAGAACCAGTAGTAAAAAAAATTTGAAACCCACCACTGGTCCATTACAACTTAACCTGTGAAGAACAAACTTCTGAGTGTAGGAATAACACAACTTTGAGCGTAGGAATAAGGTTTCATCTTCAACGGCTCTCGATTCAGTTAAGTTGTTTTTCTCTCCAGCTTTGACTCAAATCTTAACATTTCCAAAATCCCATCTTATCCCCTCTTTCTTTCCTCCCCCCCCCTTCCGTTTTCTATTTCTGGACTTGCCTTATTTTGTGGAAACTGGGATTGGTGCGATCGAACTTCGTGTCTTTTCCAGCAACAACAGAGACAGTAGGTGCCCAGGATGGAACAGGGAGGACAACGCCTGTGATTTCAGCCACGGGGGTGATTGCAAAATTCCAAACCTTCTCCTCCCCTCCCCTCCCCACCCCAGTTCCTGTTTTTGCTTTCTCCCAGGAATACGCCCAAGGCAAGCATCCCCGTGTAGCCCGCTGAAGCCTCCCCCTCCTGGTGTCTGAACCTCCCTGGTTCACCCTGAATTTCAAAGGACCAGATTTTTAAAAAATATATTAGCAAGAAGGCAATGTTTGTTCTGGATTTTAGAAAGCTCCGCTTTGGGGATTCAAGAAGTGGGAGTGGGAGTGGCAGGGGGGAGAGCCTTAAATCAGTAAAAAATCCAGACCTGCGTAAGGTGGTGGCTCCAGGAATATATACCGTATTTTTCGGAGTATAAGACGCACCTTTTCCCCCCCTAAAAGGGGGTGAAAATTTACTGTATTTTCCTGCGTATAAGACTACTTTCTAACACACAAAAATCTTCTCAAAAGTCGGGGGTCGTCTTATACGCCGGGTCTCATTCTCCTGTAACCAGGCAGACCAGCCCATAAGGCTCTGACGAGCTTTAAATGGCTCTGAGGAGGGTCGTCTTATACGCCCAGTCGTCTTATACGCCGGAAAATACGGTAGGTGCGTCTTATACACCAAATGTAGCCCCGTCCACCCACTGCCCCCACCCCACTCTTTGGCCCCTGCCTCCCAGCAATTTACCTCCTTGCAAGCAAACAGCAAGAGAAAAAAAAAACCAGCTCCTTTCAGCTTCAGCACAGCCTAATTAGCACAAGTGGATTGGATCGGCTTCCCGACTCTTCAGCTGATTTGCTCTCCGCTGTTTTGCGCAGGCCTCTCTGCTGCTTGCTGCAAGGAGGTAAATTGCTGGGAGCAGATTTTTTTTTTCTTCAAGCTATGCTGAAAACGAAAACGAAAGTAAAGCAGGCTGTTTGCCCCAAGGAGGCAAAATTGCTCAGATTTCTTTTTCTTCTTTTCCTCACCCCCCAAAAAAGGAAGGCGTGTCTTATACTCCGATGCGTCTTATACTCCGAAAAATACGGTATATATATATTTGGGCGTAACACAGCTTTGGCTATGTTTGCAAGCCACGCTAAGCCAGGATTCGCCCGAATCTGGGCTTCTGCAGGATACGTACATCATCATTGGATGGGGTGGGGTAGGGGGGTTTTGCAAAATGCTGCCATTCTCAATGAGTAGTGGACCAAAACGAACGGCGATGCCCAGCCGTTTCTCCAGCAGCGATCTGTTTAAACCGGAGATTCTGTCCTTCTTGTCTTGAACAGACTTCGGCGCAAAAGCCCAAAACAAACCCTTAGCACTGTTCTTGGCATACTCCGGGGAAAACAAGTCAGGTCTGGTTTGCCGGGCTCTCTCAAACAAAGTCGCACCTCTACCAAGGTGTGCCAAGAAGCTTTTCTTCTAGCAAATTCCTCCCACCCGCTCTTTACGATTGAAAGAAAATTCTGAATTAACTGTTGACTTCTGAGTTATTTATTACGGGCGAACACAACCGTTGCTTATGATTTCGGGCTATTGGCCTCTATAAAGTTTAGGGAAGTGTGTATATGCACACCTATGTTCCTCCCCCCCCCACCCCCAACTGACTTGTGTGTGCAACATTCTTGGCAACAGCCCAGCTGTGTTTGCCCCTCCTTTCTTCCCCCATGTTTTCCAGCCCAGGGAGAAGAATAAGAATAAGAATAGGAATAGGAATAGGAATAGGAATAGGAATAGGAATAGGAATAGGAATAGGAATAGAATAGAATAGAATAGAATAGAATAGAATAGAATAGAATAGAATAGAATAGAATAGAATAGAATAGAATAGAATAGAATAGAATAGAATAGAATAGAATAGAATAGAATAGAATAGAATAGAATAGAATAGAATAGAATAGAATAGAATAGAATAGAATAGAGATGGAAGGGACTAATCCTCTGCTTAAGCAGGAAGCCCTATACAATTCCAGACAAGTGACTGTCCAGTCTCTTCTTAAAAGCCTCCAGTGATGGAGCACCCACAATTTCTGGTGGCATGCTGTTCCACTGGTTAATTGTCCTCACTGTTAGGAAGTTTCTCCTTAATTCCAGGTTGCTTCTCTCCTGGATTAATTTCAAGATTAGATTAGGATTTGCCCTTCAAATCGAAGGAGAAATTTCCTGACTGTGAGAACAACGAATCGGCGTAACAACTTGCCTCCAGAAGTTGTAAATGCTCCAACACTGGAAGTTTTAAAGAAGAGGTTGGATAACCATTTGTCTGGAATTGTATAGGGCTTCCTGTCTAAGCAGAGGGTTGGACTAGAAGACCTCCAAGGTCTCTTCCAACCTATCCTATCCTACCCTACCCTGTTTCTGTTCCGTTCCGTTCCATTCCATTCCATTCTACTCTACTCTACCCTACCCTACCCTATTCCTATTCCTATTCCTATTCCTATTCCTATTCCTATTCCTATTCCTATTCCTATTCCTATTCCTATTCCTATTCCTATTCTTTTCTATTCTACTCTACCCTACCCTACCCTGTTCCTGTTCCTGTTCCTGTTCCTGTTCCTGTTCCTGTTCCTGTTCCTGTTCCTGTTCCTGTTCCTGTTCCTGTTCCATTCCATTCCATTCCATTCCATTCCATTCCATTCTATTCTATTCTATTCTATTCAACTCAACCCTACCCTACCCTACCCTACCCTACCCTATTCCTATTCCTATTCCTATTCCTATTCCTATTCCTATTCCTATTCCTATTCCTATTCCTATTCCTATTCCTATTCCTATTCTTTTCTATTCTACTCTACCCTACCCTACCCTATTCCTTTCGATTCTACTCTACTCTACTCTACCCTACCCTACCCTACCCTATTCCTATTCCTATTCCTATTCCTATTCCTATTCCTATTCCTATTCCTATTCCTATTCCTATTCCTATTCCTATTCCTATTCCTATTCCTATTCCTATTCCTATTCTTTTCTATTCTACTCTACCCTACCCTACCCTATTCCTTTCGATTCTACTCTACTCTACTCTACCCTACCCTACCCTACCCTACCCTACCCTACCCTACCCTACCCTACCCTATTCCTATTCCTATTCCTATTCCTATTCCTATTCCTATTCCTATTCCTATTCCTATTCCTATTCCTATTCCTATTCCTATTCTTTTCTATTCTACTCTACCCTACCCTATTCCTTTCGATTCTACTCTACTCTACTCTACCCTACCCTACCCTACCCTATTCCTATTCCTATTCCTATTCCTATTCCTATTCCTATTCCTATTCCTATTCCTATTCCTATTCCTATTCCTATTCCTATTCCTATTCCTATTCCTATTCTTTTCTATTCTACTCTACCCTACCCTACCCTGTTCCTGTTCCTGTTCCTGTTCCTGTTCCTGTTCCTGTTCCATTCCATTCCATTCCATTCCATTCCATTCCATTCTATTCTATTCTATTCTATTCAACTCAACCCTACCCTACCCTACCCTACCCTACCCTATTCCTATTCCTATTCCTATTCCTATTCCTATTCCTATTCCTATTCCTATTCCTATTCCTATTCCTATTCCTATTCCTATTCCTATTCCTATTCTTTTCTATTCTACTCTACCCTACCCTACCCTACCCTATTCCTTTCGATTCTACTCTACTCTACTCTACCCTACCCTACCCTACCCTATCCTATTCCTATTCCTATTCCTATTCCTATTCCTATTCCTATTCCTATTCCTATTCTTTTCTATTCTACTCTACCCTACCCTACCCTATTCCTTTCGATTCTACTCTACTCTACTCTACCCTACCCTACCCTACCCTACCCTACCCTACCCTATTCCTATTCCTATTCCTATTCCTATTCCTATTCCTATTCCTATTCCTATTCCTATTCCTATTCCTATTCCTATTCCTATTCCTATTCCTATTCCTATTCCTATTCCTATTCCTATTCCTATTCCTATTCTTTTCTATTCTACTCTACCCTACCCTACCCTGTTCCTGTTCCTGTTCCTGTTCCTGTTCCTGTTCCTGTTCCTGTTCCATTCCATTCCATTCCATTCCATTCCATTCCATTCCATTCCATTCTATTCTATTCTATTCTATTCAACTCAACCCTACCCTACCCTACCCTACCCTACCCTACCCCTTTCTATTCTACTCTACTCTTCCCTACCCTACCCTACCTTATTCTATTCTATTCTATTCTATTCTATTCTATTCTATTCTATTCTATTCTATTCTATTCTATTCTATTCTATTCTATTCTATTCTATTCTATTCTATTCTACCCTACCCTACCCTACCCTACCCTACCCTACCCTACCCTACCCTACCCTACCCTACCCTACCCTACCCTATTCCTTTCTATTCTATTCTATTCTACTTTACTCTACCCTACCCTACCCTACCCTTCCGTGAAATGAACCATGGGGGTAAACTTGGCTGCTCTTTTGATATTCCCATAATGATCTTGTTTTCCGCTGTATTGGAGGGACAGCACAGTAGGGACCAAACCGTTGTGTATCCGTAAAAGACACATAGGTAGAAAGGCCATGGCCGGGCCATGCCATCAGCTACTTTGAGTTTTGCCATTTGATTTGCCTTACGCAGTTCTTTAAGGTAGGTCCTCCTGCCCCCTCTGCCCACAGAGAGGTTCGATTTACCTGTGATGGCCATGTGCGCCATTGCTATCTATCCTCCTTCAGGATCGTAAGATTGATTCCTTGACTTGTGACCGGATTTTGCAGCCGGAATTGAAGCAATTCAATTCGTAAATACTTGCATGTTTATTTCTTGTTGGGTTTTTTTGGACAGCTGTATCCTTGGCAGAGGGAAAAAAAAATACATTCTGCATTGGTAAAGAACCTGCATTGCCCTCCCTCTGTCTGTGTGTGCATGTGTCTTTCTCCAGCCACCTCCTGAAATGCTTGGCAGGAAGAGCCAGTGACACTCGTGACCTCAGCATAAGCTACGGGGATCTGGCTGCTGTCCTGGAGAACGAAACGAACTTCGCAGCTCCTGCACTTCCTTCTTAAGAGGGCCAGGTTGTTTTACAGCCAAGATTTTAAATCTCCAGAAGAATCTCGGGCTTTTCATTCAGACTTTTAACAGACTGTGGGAAGGGACCTTGCGGGTCATCTAGTCCAACCCCCCACAAACAGGAGACCCTACACCATTGCTAACAGATGGCAGTCCAGTCTCTTCTCGAAAGCTTCCAGGGATGAAGCTCCCACAACTTCCGAAGGCAACTTCTGTGAATTGTTCTCACTGTCAGAAAATTCCTCCTTATTTCCAGGTTGAATCTCTCCTTGGTCAGTTTCCATCCATTATTCCTTGTCTGGCCTTCGGGTGCTTTAGAAAATAGCTTGACCCCCTCCTCTTTATGGCAGCCCCTCAAATATTGGGAGACTGCTCTCCTGTCTCCGCTGGTCCTTCTCTTCACTAGACTAGCCGTGCCCAGTTCCTGCAACCGTTCATCGTACGTTTTAGCCTCCAGTCCCCTCATCATCTTGGTTGCTCTTCTCTACACTTTTTCTAGAGTCTCAACATCTTTTTTTACAGTGTGGTGACCAAACCTGGATGCAGTACTCTAGGTGTGGTCTTACTAGGGATTTATAGAGTGGTATAATCTTGATTGGATCCCTTTGTTAATGCAACTTATGATTCCATTGGCTTTTTTAGCTGCCGTTGCACAGTGCTGGCTCATATTTAGCTGCTTGTCCACTAAGACTCCCAAGATCCCTCTTGCAGTCACTGCTATTAAGCCTGGTTCCCCCCAGTTTGTGTAAGAAACTTTTGTGTAAGTGTAAGAAAAACACTTTATTTTTCTCTACATTTAATTCTTCCCTCTTCTTCTCCCCCCACTCCCCCATTCTTACCTAAAATCCTCTTCCCTTTGATTGACCTCATAACCGAGAGACGCTCCGCACCGGACACGTGGCAGGAATTAACGGGTTTTGTTCCAATTCATCCCCACAGCCAAACCAAATGAATCTCTGTGTGTGTGTGTGTGAAGTGATGCCCTGCCTGCCGTGTCGAATGGAATGCAGCCTCCGAATATTTGGCATAACTTTTTGGAATTTAGAAAAGCCTCTGCTTTTAGCTCTTCATGGTGGGGAATGAACAGGGAATTTATTTTATTTTTTTGCTTCAAGGGACATTTTAATTAATTATGTTTGGTATTGAAATAACATTTATTTATTTATTTATTACATGCATTTATTTATATGCCGCCCTTCCTCCCGAAGGACTCAGGGCGGCGAACACAAGTTAAGAAACATGTACGATAAAATAAATGGAGGTATATGACATAATTCACATCATTTGTGGATTTTACAGATATTCGGGTTTCATAGATCCCTCTTTCTCTTCATGGTCTGTTAAATGGTCTGTTTCTTTCTTTTTTTTTAATTTGTAGTTTTATTAAAACACATATTTGACATTTACACAACACATAAGCATTTTATCATTTTAAAGCATTGTTTCATAGTGGTCTGTTAACTTTATTTTACTTCCCCTATATCTTAATCTATTACTCCTTCGTCTTCTCCTCATTTTCCTTTTGTTCACCCTTCCCCCTATAGAGATCTATATATTTTAATTATAGCTTTATTATTATGCATTTCTACCTTCATGTTATATACATTTTTATTCCACTCCATACATGTGAGATATATATATATATATATATATGTAGGTCTTTGGTTATTCGGGTCTTCTCCCGCGTAAAATTGGAAGTGTCTTGGCGACGTTTCGACGAAGTCTCATTCGTCATCTTCAGGCTGGTGTTCTCGGCTTCATGCTTCGTACAATTTGCTCCTGGAAGCACGAAGCCGAGAACACCAGCCTGAAGATGACGAATGAGACTTCGTCGAAACATCGCCAAGATACTTCGAATTCTACGCGGGAGAAGACCCGAATAACCAAAGACCTACATACAAACACCCGCGAAAACCTCAGAAAACACACACACATATATATATATATTTACTTCTAATCTTCTCTCCTTATAGTTATTATTCTTTATTTCTAGTCTTGAGCCAATTATACCATTTATTCCATATTCTAAAATAATCTGTCTCTTCTTTTTCCTTAATTTCTTTTGTTAATCTGTCCATCTCAGCGCATTCTAAAATCTTTATCTATCAGTTCTTCTTCAGTTGGGATTCTTTCCTTGAACAGGGCATTTATGGTGTTTTCCTCGCCCGGCTGCGCTCGCCAGGAATGCACCAAATTCAGACCTGCGGTTTCCACCCAGCAAGGGGTCCCCGCAGGCCTGTTTTTGTACACATCGATATTTTTAGCTTGGTTTCGGAGAGAGTGGGAAGAAAGCGGGCACAAAAACTTAAAGCTAAAACTTAACTAAAGGGATGCGGTGGCTCAGTGGCTAAGATGCTGAGCTTGTCAGTCGAAAGGTCGGCAGTTCAGTGGTTCGAATCCCAAGCACCGAGTAACGGAGTGAGCTCCCATGACTTGTCCCAGCTTCTGCCAACCTAGCAGTTCGAAAGCACGTAAAAAATGCAAGTTGAAAAATAGGGACCACCTTTGGTGGGAAGGGAACAGCGTTCCGGGCGCCTTTGGCGTTGAGTCATGCCGGCCACATGACCACGGAGACGTCTTTGGACAGCGCTGGCTCTTCGGCTTTGAAACGGAGATGAGCACCATCCCCTAGAGTTGGGAACGACTAGTACATATGTGCAACGGGAACCTTTACCTTTACCTTTATGGATTATCCAGTTAACTAATGCTAATACAACTGGGGCTTTAAGAGTTGCTCCGAAGTTTCCTTTCCTTGGAAAAGAGACTTCCGTTGTTGTTGTTTTTCGCTATTGTCAAAAAAGCCTTAACACAAGGCGTTTTGCACTTCAGACAAAAAGCATTTTTGTCCTGCTTTCAGTGATGCTTTCTATTTTTATTTTGGGGGACTCTTTGGTTGCCTCTTCTGCTGTCCGTAAAACAGCCTCATCAAAGGTCCCCTCGGGCCTCCAAATTCTTTTCTTGAAATTTAAAAAAGTTAGGCTTCTGGAGTGATCACAACACCAGGGTGGTTGAAGGAGAGATTCAACTTGGAAATAAGGAGACATTTTCTGACAGTGAGAGCAATCAACCCATGGAACAGAAGTGGCCTTCAGAAGTTGTGGGAGCTTCATCCCTGGAACCTTTCAAGAAGAGACTGGACTGCCATCGGTCAGGAATGGTGTAGGGTCTCCTGCTTGGGGGAAGGGCTGGACTAGATGACCTCCAAGGTCCCTTCCAACTCTGTGAATCTGTAAGCAATAGAAGAACCTCCTTGGTATTAAATCTATCCAGCGGAGCATCTTCTCTCCTTGGAAAAAAATTCCCGGCCGTTTCTCTTTCCTAAAATTTTCTTTTTTAAAGCAAATTCTCTCTCTTTTTTTTAAAGTTTTAAAAAGTTTTTAGTAAATAAATAAAAAAATTCAGTGTCTACATAAACAGTGTGTTGTCTGAATACAGTTAGTTTTGAGAAATAGTAATCCTAATAATAACAGTAATATTCATAACATTAATATTGATCACATGAAACTAATAGGATTTGCTTATCCGTTTTAGTGTCTCTTCCTTATGTCATTAATCATTCTCTTATGCTTCAAAATTTCTAACTTCTGTTCCTGCTAGTTAGCCATTAATAATCCCGTGTTAAAAAATATTCAGTTTCTTCCTTCTCCTTAATTTTAAGTGTTAATCTATCCATTTCTGCATTTTCTAATATTTCTTTAAATTACATTTTCCTCTTTTCGTTTTTCCACTGTTGTGCCAATACAATTCTAGCTTCTGTTAACACATGTAAAATTAAATATGTATTTCCTTTATTGTATTCTCCTGGTAAAGCAAATCCTCTTTTTTAAATCACATAAGACTGACCATTGGTAGGAAAACCACCCAGCCACGTGAGTTTCACTGCAGTTTTTCTTCTCTAAAAGTTTGAAACAAATCCTCACGCTTTGGGTTAGAATAGAATAGAATAGAATAGAATAGAATAGAATAGAATAGAATAGAATAGAATAGAATAGAATAGAATAGAATAGAATAATTTATTGGTCAAGTGTGATTGGACACACAAGGAATTTGTCTTGGTGCATATGCTCTCAGTGTACATAAAAGATACGTTCATCAAGAATCATAAGGTACAACACTTAATGATAGTCATAGGGTACAAAAAGGCAATCAGGAAACAATATCAATATAAATCGTAAGGATACCAGCAACAAGGTTACAGTCATAAGTGGGAGGAGATGGATGATGGAACGATGAGAAGTTGAGAAGATTAATAGTAGTGCAGACTTAGTAAATAGTTTGACAGTGTTGAGGGAATTATTTGTTTAGCAGAGTGATGGCGTTCGGGAAAAACCTGTTCTTGTGTCTAGTTGTTCTGGTGTTTAGTGCTCTATAGCGTCATTTGGACACTTATCCTTGAAATTCGAAATAATTTAAAGCAGGATCTCCGTTGAAGGATCTGGAAAAGCACAGTGAAAACGCAAGAGTGTGTCCTTTAATTGCTTGATCTGTTGAAGATGATGTGATCAGGGTAGATAAAAATCAATGATTTTTTTTAAAGTAAAAAAAAATCAGATTTCTTTTTAATTTAAATCAGATTTTTTAAAAAAATTTTTATCAAATTTATTTTACTAAAATGCTTTTGGAGTAAAAATCTATCTAAAGCTAGTTTTCTGTTTAAGATACATTCATAATTTAGTTTATTCGGCATGAAATGGAGCTTAGTTCTGTAGCCTGAGGCTCAAGATTCTGCAGTATTGGGACAGTCGGTGAGTCAACCGTGGATCAGAGAGGAGGAGCCGTTGCGGGACAGAGATGACAGCTGCTCTTCAAAAATTATGATTTAAATCGAGGTTTTTTACTAGTGATTTAAATCATGATTTAAATCGACGTGATTTAAATCAGATCCACCCTGGATGTGATGGATAAGGTGAAATCAAATCAGGAATGCCCACTCTGTTGTTTTTTTTCCCCAAGCACCAGACTTTGAGGAACGGGGCAAATATTTTTCTCCAGAGGCGTTTTTGCTTTTAAAAACTACCTTCGATATTGCTCTGTGCCCCTATCTGGCAGTGCTGGAGTTCTTGGAGAGCTAAAAACCTGTCACCTGTGCCAGAATTTATGGCTTTTGCATGCTTTTCCCTTGAAATATCCATTAGTAGTGCCATTCCATTAAATTCACTTTATCTATCATCTATCTATCTATCTATCTATCTATCTATCTATCTATCTATCTATCTATCTATCATCTATCTATCTATCTATATTTTTAATATTTTTGCTGATAATTATAAATAAATAATATAAATAATTATAAATATATCTATCTATCTATCTATCTATCTATCTATCTATCTATCTATCTATCTATCTATCTATCTATCTATCTATCTATCTATCTATCTATCTATCCTCTATCCAAATTCTTCAAATACCTATTCTCAAAAGCACCTGAGGGACAAGGCCAGAAATAAAAGATGGAAGCTTAAAGAGAGAGAGACCCAGACTAGAACTAAGAAATTTCCTTTTACAGTGAGAACAATTCATCAGTGGAACGATTTGCCTCCAGAAAGGAGTGGCTGCTTCAGTACTAGAGGTTTTTAAAGAAGAGATTGGATAGAAAATCGCCCAAAATGGTATAGGGCCGCGATGGTGAACCTTTGGCACATGTGCCAGAGGTGGCATGCAGATCAGTGGTGAAATCCAATTTTTTTTTACTACTGGTTCTGTGGGCGTGGCTTGGTGGGCTTGGTGTGGCTTGGTGGGCATGGCCGGGAAAGATACTACAAAATCCCCATTCCCTTCCTACTCCTGGGGGAAGAATACTGCAAAATCCCCATTCCCTCTCCACTCCTGGGGGAAGAATACTGCAAAATCCCCATTCCTTCCCCACTCCTGGGGAAAGGATACTACAAAATCACCATTCCCTTCCCACTCCTGGGGGAAGGATACTGAAAAATCCCCATTCCCTCCCCATTCCTGGGGGAAGGATACTGCAAAATCACCATTCCCTTCCCACTCCTGGGCGAAGGATACTGCAAAATCGCCATTCCCTCCCCACTCCTGGGGGAAGGATACTGCAAAATCACCATTCCCTCCCCACTCCTGGGGGAAGGATACTGCAAAATCTCCATTCCCTCCCCACTCTGAGGCCGGCTAGAGGCACGCGTGCCATCGCCAGCTGCTCTTCTGGGTTCCGGTGTGCACATGCATGCAAGCCACCTGGTCTTCACGGGCGCCGGAGCACCAGAAAACAGCCTGAAAAACGGCCCAAAAAACAGGCATGTGGCGCTGATCAGCTGGCCTTCATGGGTGCCAGAGTGCTGGAAAACTGCCTAAAAATGCCCCAGAAGCTGTTTTGGGGCTATTTTTAGGGCCACAAACAGCTTGAAAACAGGCCCAAAAATGGCCAAAAAACAGGCATGTGCGTGCCAGCCAGCTGGTCTTCATGAGTGCCAGAAAATGGCCTGAAAGACGGCCATGAAACCGGCCATTTTGGGGGCTGAAAACGCCCCCCCCAAAATGGCCTGAAAACAGGCATGTGTGTGCCGGCCAGCTGGTCTTCGGATTTTTGGCGCTCCGGTGCACGCACAGGCACACGCATGCCCGCACATTCTGGTTTGGGCACTCGGTGCCGAAAACATTCGCCATCCCTGGTATAGGGCAAGGGTCAGCAATCTGTGGCTCTGGAGCCGCATGTGGCTCTTTCATCCCTCTGCTGCGGCTCCCTGTTGCTGGTTGGCTTCACAATCAATAGGACTTTCAGTTAGGACAGATAGAGGCAAAAGGACGCCGTGCTAGGAGGAGACTCTATGGTAGTGGTGGTGGAGGAGAAACTGTACTTCCAGACGGCCGAAGAAAAAAGGATGCCGTGCTAGGAGGAGACTCTATGGTAGTGGTGGTGGAGGAGAAACTGTACTTCCGGTTGTCCGAAGAAAAAAGGACGCTGTGCTAGGAGGAGACTCTATGGTAGTGGTGGTGGAGGAGAAACTGTACTTCCGGTCGGCCGAAGAAAAAAGGACGCTGCGCTAGGAGGAGACTCTATGGTAGTGGTGGTGGTGGAGAAACTGTACTTCCGGTCGGCAGAAGAAAAAAGGACGCCGCGCTAGGAGGAGACTCTATGGTAGTGGTGGTGAAGGAGAAACTACTTCCGGTCGGCCGAAGAAAAAAGGGCGCCGTGCTAGGAGGAGACTCTATGGTAGTGGTGGTGGAGGAGAAACTGTACTTCCGGTCGGCCGAAGAAAAAAGGACGCTGCGCTAGGAGGAGACTCTATGGTAGTGGTGGTGGAGGAGAAACTGTACTTCCGGTCGGCAGAAGAAAAAAGGATGCCGCGCTAGGAGGAGACTCTATGGTAGTGGTGGTGAAGGAGAAACTACTTCCAGTCGGCCGAAGAAAAAAGGGCGCCGTGCTAGGAGGAGACTCTCTGGTGGGGGGGAACCAGACTTCCAGTTGGCTCCAGAATTGAATAGGGGGCTTCCGGTTAGGACCTTTGTGGCTCTTTAAGTGTTTAAGGTTGCCGACCCCTGGTATAGAGTTTCTCGCTTGAGCAGAAAGCAGAAAGTTAGATTAGAAGACCTCCGAAGTCCCTTGCCACTCTGTTACTCTGTCTTGTGTATCCCCTGTGAAATTCTCTGCCTCTGTGTTTTTTTTTCAAACTTGGCCAAGTCCCAGAATTCCTCAGCCGTCACGAATTCTGGGAGTCGGTCCACACACCTTTAAGAAGTTGCCAAGTTTGGGGAAGAAAAAACAACAACCACCACCACCCTGAGAAATGATTGGGAGCAGCTCTTCTTTCACCCACGGAGGCAGGAGAGGTTTGCATGCGTGGCGCCCACGGATGCAGCTCAAAAGAGAGAGCAGAGTGGCCTCTCTGCCTGTCCCTCCTTGCTTCTTCAGCTGGGCTTCTTGGCTGCCTTCCAGCTTCACGGCAGGTCTCGTTGACGGAAAGCTGACTTCCCGCGTTTGCTCAGCTCCTCCTCTGGCCTGAGCTGAAAGGCGTGCATCGTGCCACTCGTGGGTGGCGTCATCAGCCTTTGAGGAGCCTGGAGTGTGTGCCTGAGAACAAAACAGCCACCTGCTGATAATTTGGAACGGGCTCTGGACCGGCTCGGTGGCACGGCGCCAGGGTTAGTGCACGGAGCAAATTCCAGGCCGTTGGGTTAAGCCTAGAAACCTCGAGGCGAGGAAGGGCCTCTTCTTGGAAAGGAGAGAAGCAACTTAGAACGAAGGAGAAATTTCCTGACAGTGAGAACAATTCATCAGTGGAACAGCTTGTTCCAGAAGTTGTGAATGCTCCAACCCTGGAAGTTTTTTAAAAAGAGATTGGATAACCATTTGTCTGAAGTGGTGTAGGGTTTCCTGCCTAACCTGGGGGTTGGACTAGAAGACCTCCAAGGTCCCCTCCAGGGTGGATTTGATTTAAACCGAGTCGTGATTTAAGCCAAGTTTCATTACTTGATTTAAACCACTTAATTTAAACCACTTGCTTTAAACCAAGCAGTGATTTAAATCACTACTAAAAAGGCTTGATTTAAATCAACTCGATTTAAATTATAATTATTAAAGAGCAGCTGTCGTCTCTGTCCTGCAGCAGTTCCTCCTCTCTGACCTGCGGTTGACTCACCGACCGTCCCAATATTGCAGAATCTACAGCCTCAGGCTACAGAACTAAGCTGCATTTCCTGCTGAATAAACTAAATTATGAATGTATCTTAAAAAAGAAAACTATCTTTAGATGGATTTTTTTCTCCAAAAGCATTTTAGTAAGATAAATTTGATAAAAATAAAAAAAACCTGATTTAATTTTTTAAAAAATCTGATTTTTTAATTTTTTTTAAATCAATTTTTATCTACCCTGGTCCCTTCCAACTCTGTTTATTCCATTCCATTCCATTCCATTCCACTCCATTCCACTCCTGTTCTTGTCTATATTCTATAATTCCTATTCCTATTCTTCTCTTCTCTTCTCCTCTCTCTTCTTTCTCTTCTCTTATTCTCTCCTCTCCTCTCCTCTCCTCTCCTCTCCTCTCCTCTCTTTTCTCTTTTCTCTTCTCTTATTCTCCTCTTCTTCTCTCCCTTCTCTTCTCTTCTCTTCTCCTCTCTTCTCTTTTCTCTTCTCTTCTTCTTCTTCTCTCCTTTCTCTTCTCTTCTCTCTCTTCTTTCTCTTCTCTTATTCTCTCCTCTTTTCCTCTCTCTTCTTTCTGTTCTCTTATTCTCTCCTCTTCTCCTCTTTTTTCTTCTCTTCTCTCCTTTCTCTTCTCTTCTCTCTTCTCTTTTCTCTTCTCTTCTCTTCTTCTCTTCTCTTCTCCTCTCTTCTCTTCTCCTCTTCTCTTTTCTCTTCTCTTCTCTTCTCTTCTTCTTCTTCTCTTCTTTCTCTTCTCTTCTCTTCTCCTCTCTCTTCTTTCTCTTCTCTTATTCTCTCCTCTCCTCTTCTCCTCTCCTCTCTTTTCTCTTCTCTTATTCTCTTCTTCTCTCCTTTCTCTTCTCTTCTCTTCTCTTCTCTCCTCTCCTCTCCTCTCCTCTCTCTTCTTCTTCTTCTTCTTCTTCTCTCCTTTCTCTTCTCTTCTCTCTCTTCTTTCTCTTATTCTCTCCTATTCTCCTCTCTTCTCTTCTCTTTTCTCTTCTCTTCTTCTCTTCTCTTCTTCTTCTCTCCTTTCTCTTCTCTTCTCTTCCCACTCAGGAAACATAAGAGAATGGAAGTTTCCTTTGCTTTCTGCAAGGTCCTGTAGGGTCTCACAGCATACCATGGGGATGCCCAAAAGAGTGAAATCAGGTGCTTTTAAAGAGCTCATTTGTATTTAAGAAACATCAGCGCCCTACTTTTCCTGCATGGCAACGGGCAAGGCGGCTCGTAAACAAAGTGGGCATTCAAAACCGGTCAGCAGAGGATTATCATGAAAGCAAACAGCTCAGAATTGGCATAAACGCAGCCAGCCCATCAGCTGCCTCCACTCAGCAAGCCAAGCAAAGCATCCCAAAGATTTGAGATGAACGTTTTTTTTTCTTTGTCTTCTGCTTTAGATAATTATTTTCCAGGCTGTAAGGGGTCTTCTCGCATAGATGTGCATCCCGCCTTCCCTCCAGTCCCAAAATAATCACTTCTTTCTAGGTGTAAAGAGGGAAAGAATCAGAAGCAACATCAGCATACCTAGAAAGGACTAGTAAATAAGATTGTGATGATAAATTCTGGGCTGCAGAACTCTCATGTGCCACCAGATGGCAGCATTTTCTATTTCACCGCCCCCTAGTGGCTCTCCAGTTTTTTGCAGCCCAGGTGCAGTAGCTCTGCTACCATGGCTGTTTTGTGAGTATTTCAGAGGTGGGTTTCAGCAGGTTCTGACCAGTTCTGGAGAACCGGTAGCGGAAGTTTTGAGTAGTTCGGAGAACTGGTAGTAAAAATTCTGACTGGCCCCGCCCCCATCGATTCTCTGCCTCCCATGTCCCAGCTGATCGGGAGGAAATGGGAATTTTGCAGTAACCTTCCCTGGGAGTGGGGTGGGAATGGAGATTTTACAGTATCCTTCCCCTGCCACACCCACCAAGCCACACCCATAGAACCGATAATAAACAATTTTGAAACCCACCACTGGAGTATTTGCTTGGCTTTTACAACCATGTCAGCATACATTATTAGCCAAGTAATAATTGGGGCCTGGATAGCTCAACAGGCTAAAAGCAGACTAAAACCTGTTGTTAACATCCAGCTGTCTGCAATTACACCAGTTCGAATCTCACCAGGCTCAAGGTTGACTCAGCCTTCCATCCTTTCTAAGGTAGGTCAATTGAGGACCCGGTTTGTGGGGGCAATAAGCTGACTTTGTATAAATATACAAAAGTATGAAGGCTGTTGCTTAATGCATTGTAAGCCGCCCTGAGTCTTCAGAGAAGGGCGGCATATAAATCTAATTTTAAAAATAATAATAATAATAATAATAATAATAAAAAGTAACTGACAATAAGAACAGTAAAATAACTCCTACGTCTGTGAACACAAAGACGCCAAGATCAAATTCAAAACCTTCTTGAATCCTGCTGAAGAAGGGGAGAGGCAGCTCACGAAACCTTCCGTCTTTTAATAAATATTATTAGTTGGAAAAAGACACTGTCCTGATTTGTTTACTATGCAAAAAGTTGCATTTAGCAGGCTCACCAGGGCAAGACTTCGAGTAACGGCTCCAAGGTTGGGGCCATCCAAATCTCGGAGGCCTAGGTCCCGCTATAATTGTGGCCCTTCACGCTGTTTTCCCTGCATCCATGGTTTTGGAAATGTTGGGGAGGCACCCCGTAAGCCTTGCACAGGGCAGAGAACTGTGGCAGCCTTAAACCATTTATTTCAGACTCTGCCGTTGTGTGCTGAGCATTCGGAGGGTTCCTTCTCTTTCAGAACAGTTGCTGGAACTGGGTATGTCTGTTGTTGTTGTTAGTTGCAAAGTCATGTCCAACCCATCCTGACCCAGTTCCTCCAGGCCTTCCTGTCCTCTATCATCCTCTGGAGTCCATTTAAGCTCACGCCGACTGCTTCAGTGACTCCATCCAGCCACCTCGTTCTCTGCCGTCCCCTTCTTTTGCCCTCAATCGTTCCCAGCATGAGGCTCTTCTCCAGGGAGTCTAGTCCAGGAGTCAGCAACCTGCAGCTCTGTAGCCGCATGTGGCTCTCTCACCCCTCTGCTGCGGCTCCCTGTCACTCAAAATATGCCTCACAACTGCCAATGTGCGACAGCCACTGACTGGCACACGATTTATTGAGCTTTTCAACCATGGATAAATCCAAGACAGAATGTTTAATTCAACTACATAGGCTAGTTTTGTGGCCGCTCAAGAAATAGTCAGGCACGGGAAGGATTTTGTGGCTCCCGGTGTTTTCTGTGGGAAACGGGTCCAAATGGTTCTTGGAGTGTTTAAGGTTGCAGATGCCTGGTCTAGAGTATGTCTAGTCTGATGAAAAGAAGGACGAGGGGTGACATGATAGCTGTCTTCCAATCTCTCAGGGGCTGCCCCAAAGAAGAGGGAGTCAAGCTATTCTCCGAAGCACCTGAAGACAGGACAAGAAGCAATGGGTGGAAACTAATCAAGGAGAAAAGCAACTTAGAACTAAGGAGAAATTTCCTGACTGTTAGAACAATTAATCAGTGGAACAATTTGCCTCTAGAAATTGTGAATGCTCCAACACTGGAAGTTTTTAAGAACATGTTGGATAACCATTTGTCTGAAGTGGTGTAGGGTTTCCTGCCTAAGCTGGGGGTTGGACTAGAAGACCTCCAAGGTCCCTCCTTCCAACTCTGTTATCCTATTTCTATTTCCAGGGAAATCCCACATGGCTATTGTGCAGAAGGTAAACAACGAAGGGGAAGGCGACCCGTTCTACGAAGTCATGGGGCTGGTGACCCTGGAAGACGTCATTGAAGAGATCATCAAATCGGAGATCATGGATGAGTCAGACGACTACAGTAAGTGGGTTCCGACACAGGTATGGCCTGTTGAAGGCGTCTTCTGCTTCTGTTTTTGACTCTCCTTGTTTTTCTTAGCCCCGTTAAGTTTGCTTTTTGCTAGGACGGCAGGTCTCTCTGCCTTCTAGAGCTCTAAAGCCCACCATCCCAGAGAGAGCAGGAAAGCTATGGTAGGTTCTAGAACGAGGGAACAAAGCGACGTCTGAGCGTACCGTTAACTCATAAAGCTCAGCCGCTTTAAGATGTGTGCACATCAACTCCAGCGTGTCGGAGTTGGGGAATTCTGGGAGTTTATTTATTAACCTAGGGAAATTTATATCGCCGCCTATTCACCCATGGCGACTCAAGGAGGCTTACAAGAATATATAAACATCATATAAAAAAAACAATAAAACTAATAAAAGAGAGAATCATATAATAAAATAATATACCATATTTTTTGGAGTATAAGACACACTTCCCCCCTCCCCCAAAAGAGGGTGAAAATTTGGGTGCGTCTTATATACCGAATGTAGCCCCGCCCACCCGCCGGGCCCCCACCCTTTGGCCTCTGCCTCCCTGCAATTGGCCTCCTTGTAGCAAACAGCAAACAGCCCGTTTCAGTTTCAGCTTCAGCAAATCTGATTAACACAAGCAGCTGATTGTCAGTTGGATCGGCCTCCCGATCATCAGCTGTTTCAGGCTGCAGGGATTGCCATTGCCTATTGCCGTGCAGGCCTCCGTGTTTGCTGCAAGGAGGCAAATTGCTGCGAGGCAGATTTCTTTCTCTTGTGCTAATGAGGCTGTGCTGAAAATGAAACTGAAACAGGCTGTTTGCTGCAAGGAGGCAAAATTGCTGGGAGGCAGAGGCAGATTTCTTTCTCTTGCGCTAATGAGGCTGTGATGAAAATGAAAGTAAAGCAGGCTGTTTGCTGCAAGGAGGCAAAATTGCTGGGAGGCAGAGGCAGATTTCTTTCTCTTGCGCTAATGAGGCTGTGATGAAAATGAAAGTAAAGCAGGCTGTTTGCTGCAAGGAGGCAAAATTGCTGGGAAGCAGAGGCAGATTTCTTTCTCTTGTGCTAATGAGCCTGTGCTGAAAATGACACTGAAACAGGCTGTTTGCTGCAAGGAGGCAAATTGCTGGGAGGCAGAGGCAGATTTTTTTCCTCCCCAAAAAAGGAAGGTGCGTCTTAGTCCAGAGTGTCTTATGCTCTGAAAAATACAGTAATAAAATAACCCACCACCCACCTCTCGCCTCGGCGACAACACCTCACATGAGCCATTGAATGGGCTCCATCCCGCTTTGGTTTCCCCGGGCCCGCTGGCAGAACCAGGTCTTCAGCGCCTTCCGGAAGAATGCTAGCGTGCAGACCGTTCTAATCTCTGGGGGATTTATGCTCCAAAGAGAGGGAGCCACCACAGAGAAGGCCGTTCTTCTGGGTCCCACCAGGTGTATCTCCCTTGGGGATGGGACCTGCAACATTCTCTGCCTCCCCGCTCTGCTGGGTCGGTAGATGTGACCGGCAAGAAACGTTGAGAGTTGAAATCACCCATTTTCAAATCGATGCGTTTGAGGAACACTTGAGTTATTTCCAGGGTTTATTTAACAAGCAGTTTTCACAGTGGCCTCCATTTCAAGCTTTTCCTCCCCAATTCCTAGCATCTTCATTGCCCGGTTTAGCACACCCAGCGCCCGGGGAATTTAAGACAGGATATTTATTCTACTACAAAGCCCATGGAAGGTTCGTTTTCTGTAGCAGAGGTCAAGAACCAAAGGCCCTGTAGATGTTTTGGGCTTTGGAACTCTTCTGTCGTACCCCTAGTAGCAGGAAGATTGTAGGAATTGTTGGAAATGTTTTTAGTGGAAAGTTGCAAAATTTTGGAGTTTTTAAAAATATTTTATCTTTGGTAGAAATGTAACAAAAGTAAAATAAAGTGAAGTGAAGTGAAGTAAAAGTATAAAAGGCAATATTTAGAAGGATGAACCTGCTGCAGTTCCTCTGTAGCTTAGTCTAGTGTAGAGGTGAGATCTTCAAACGTGGCAGCTTTAAGACTTGTGGACTTCAACTCCCAAATTCTCCAGCCAGCATCGCTATGCTGGCTGGAGAATTCTGGGAGTTGAAGTCCACAAGTCTTTTTTTTTTTTTTTGATAAAAAGTTTTTTTAAAAAAACAAACAAAAAATACATCTTTTTAGTGTTAGAGCATTCACACCACATCTGGAGGTTTGGCCTTGGAGATTCCTTCCTTTGGAGATGTTTACGGCCATGAGGGCTGGAATCTTGAAGCGGGTATTTAAAAAATGACACCCGGATGCCAAATTGAAGGTTGTACCCACCTCCCATAACGATGTCCTGTGATTGCCCTGCCTTTGCGCAGAATTGTGCAGAGACCCGTAACCAGTTGTGCAGTTTGATTCTTCTCGCTGTTCTCTTCGCCTCCAAACTCCAGGGGAGAACCGGTTGAAGAAGAAGCCGCCTCCGCTTGGGACACTGATGGACCGCCGGAAAGAAGATTTCTCCTTGTTTAAAGTTTCTGACAACGAGTACAAGGTGAAAATCTCCCCTCAGCTACTCCTAGCTACGCAGCGCTTCTTATCTAGAGGTAGGAAGAAACGATGTCTTGTTGTGGGACCACTTGTTACTTTATTTTATTTATTTTATTTATTTTATTTATTTTATTTATTTTATTTATTTTATTTATTTTATTTATTTTATTTATTTATTTTATTTACTTAATTTGTTTTATTTATTTATTTTTATTTTATTTATTTATTTATTTTATTTACTTAATTTATTTTATTTATTTTTATTTTATTTATTTATTTTATTTTATTATTTTATTATTTTATTATTTTATTTTACTTTTTATTTTATTTCATTTCATTTCATTTCATTTCATTTGTATCTCGCCTTTACAGGGACGTAGTGGCTTGGTGGCTAAGACGCTGAGCTTGTCGATCAAAAGGTCGGCAGTTCAGCGGTTCGAATCCCTAGTGCCGCGGCAGGGGTGAGCTCCCGTTCCTTGTCCCAGCTCCTGCCAACGTAGCAGTTCGAAAGCATGTTAAAAAAATGCAAGTAGAAAAATAGGGACCACCTTTAGTGGGAAGGGAACAGCGTTCCATGCTCCTTTGGCATTGAGTCATGCCGGCCACATGACCATGGAGACGTCTTCGGACAGCGCTGGCTCTTTGGCTTTGAAACGGAGATGAGCACTGTCCCCTAGAGTCGGGAACAACTAGCACATATGTGCAAGGGGAACCTTTACCTTTACCTTTAAGCTCTTGATGGACATTTGGACACAGGGTGATGGATAGTGTATTTTCTAAAACTAGCTAATAACACCACTTTTTTTTTGGAGTAGTACCCTAAAATTATATATCAATGGAAAGATAATTTAATCAAGAATGTGATGCAATCACTTTTAGGAAGGATTTGCTATTAGAATAGCAGTTACAGTAGAAAGAAGAAAAGTGAAACACATAGAAAAAACTAGCGATACAAAAATTATCACCAGAGAAAAAACGAGATATAGAAAAATTATCACCATGTCAGTGAATATTTAGTTGGGTAACCTTTAACATAAATTACGGCTTTGCAACGTCTTCCCATGGAGTGAACCAAGTCTTTGAGTTCTGCAGCTGTTCTAATGGGAAACCAAGATTGAATGATGGCTTCTATTAACTGGGTTTAATTGCTGGGTCGCTTCTGACTAACCAGTTTCTTTAGTCGGCTCCATAGATTTTCAATTGGGTTAAGATCTGGGCTATTCCCAGGCCATTCCAGCAGTGGAATGGGGTTATCTTGAAATTCAAAAAAAAAAAATGTTGTTATTCTCAAAAATTCACTTTTCCCAAAAGGTTTCCACAATTTTGGCCACTACTGTAGAGGGTGCATTTAGTTTCCTAGCACGATTTATGTTGATTGCTTATTTAATATCCTATGACTGTTGCTAAGTGTTGTAACTTATGATTCATGATGAATGTATTTATGATGACTATAATCATGATTTATTACTTATAGGTTCTATGTACACTGAGACCTTCTGCACCAAAGACAGATTCCTTGTGTCCAATTCCTCTTGGCCAATAAAGAATTTGATTCATATATATATATATACATATATATACATACATACATACATACATACATACATACATACATACATATATATATGTATGTATGTATGTATGTATGTATGTATGTATGTATGTATGTTTTTGTAAGTCATCCTGGATCTCCACTAATGGAGGAGATATCACAAATCTCCAATTTTTTGCCTTTCAGCCCAATCTCATGGGCCATCCAGACAGTGTAATATAGCCGACAAGCTAATATTAAAAAAAAAAATATATATATATATACACACATACACATACACATACACATACACATATACACACGTACACACATACACACATACACACATACATACATACATACATACATATGTAGGTCTTTGGTTATTCGGGTCTTCTCCCGCGTAAAATTGGAAGTGTCTTGGCGACGTTTCGACGAAGTCTCATTCGTCATCTTCAGGCTGGTGTTCTCGGCTTCGTGCTTCCAGGAGCAAACAAACAAACACCCATGAAAACCTCAGAAAAGATATGTTTTCTGACGTTTTCGCGGGTGTTTGTATGTAGGTCTTTGGTTATTTGGGTCTTCTCCCGCGTAAAATTGGAAGTGTCTTGGCGACGTTTCGACGAAGTCTCATTCGTCATCTTCAGGCTGGTGTTCTCGGCTTCGTGCTTCCAGGAGCAAACAAACAAACACCCATGAAAACCTCAGAAAAGATATGTTTTCTGACGTTTTCGCGGGTGTTTGTATGTAGGTCTTTGGTTATTTGGGTCTTCTCCCGCGTAAAATTGGAAGTGTCTTGGCGACGTTTCGACGAAGTCTCATTCGTCATCTTCAGGCTGGTGTTCTCGGCTTCTCCACGTGGGAGAAGACCCGAATAACCAAAGACCTACATATATATATATAGCCTCCGTGTTATCTTCTAGGCTTCTTCTCCATCTTCCACAAGTTTCTTCTATCTTCATATACATCCAAACCATTCTAACTTTTCATTTCTAAATCAATATTATCATCATCATTTGTACACAATTATAGTATCAGTCATTTATATCTCCTTTCCAACCAACTATAAAAATAATTCCATGTTTTAAAATATTCTGATTCCTCCTTATCTTTAATCATCAACGTTAATCTATTCATTTCTGCACCGTCTAAACAATTTTTTTATTACTTCTTCTTCCAATGGTATTTTCTCTGATTTCCAATTTTGAGCATACTCAATTCTATTCTGTAAAGTTGCCCAGGTGTACAGATCCCTGCTTTAAAAAAAAAGAAGAAAAAAGTGTCTCTCTTTTTTCAAAAATATGACGCAACCCTGTTTTTCTACCTCCCCTTTTGCCATTCCCCTCCCTTGTCCTCCAGAGGTGGATCTCTTCAGTCCAGGCCGAATCTCGGAGAAGGTCCTGTTGCATCTGCTGCAGCATCCCAGCGTCAATCAAGAAGTGAAGTTTGACGACTGCAATCGTTTGGCCCCCGAACATTACTTGTATCAGCGCAACCAACCGGTCAATTATTTTGTGCTCATCCTGCAGGTACTATATTTATAAAGGCGCGCAGGGCGGACCTCGAGGGAGGGTGGAGGCCCTGGTTCAAAAACCAGGTTGGGGGCTAAAGCAGCTGCTGAGAAACGAGGCTATGGTGACCCAGGCCCGAGTAGGTAGTAATCGACGCAAACAGTTCCAAAACAAACAGACTTCATTAGAACAGCTGAGAATTAACTCATTCTCCGCATAGTCCAAACTAAATTATAACAAACTCTTCATTACACAAATTCTTCAGTCTAATCACCAACCTTGGTATAATTAGGCAAATTGCCAAAGGTTTCTTTTGGCAAAAGTTCAAAAGTAGAAAACGCCGACAAGAGATAAATGCAGCAATACTATCAACGTTGTTTTCCGACAAAGAGCCCAAGAGTCGTCACTGGTCTTTTAAGCCTTATGGGCTTAAAATCATCTCTTGGCCTTACTCCTGAGTCGTCCTCTTTGCTGTAGCTGCTCTTGCCTTCTGGCAGCTCTTCTCATACGTGCACTAGGAACAGGCTCCTCCTATTCCTCTGCCTCTCTGCTGTCAGCTTCTGGAGGCTCCGGAGTCCGCACATCACTCCCCAATGGCCCTGGATCCATCTCTGCCTCTGACGCAGAGCCCTCATCTGGGCCTTCCCCAGCCTCCAGGACTAGCCCATTTTTCTACCTCAGCCTCATTGCTGTCCGACTCCGCTGCCAGCTTCGCAGGCTGATGGCGCACCGCAACACTAGCAAAAGTCTAGCAAACAATGCAACCAGGCAAACTGTGGCCTCCAGACCCAACCCAAAAGGAGCAGACTGTCACATGAAGCGAGGAGTACTTCCAGTAGAGGATTATTGGTCACAGATGGGCCAGTGGACCCTGTGGACTAGATTGGAGTGTCAAACTCAAGGCCCGGCTCCATGAGGTGCTTAGATCTTAGTGCAACTTTCCCAAGCTCCGTTTTCAGCCGCGACAGCCTCCTGCATCCCTCTGGTGGCGAAAATGTTTTCTCCAGCAGAGGGCTGCAGGTAGCCATCGTGTCCGAAAACGGCCATTTTGTGCTCCATTTTTGCCAGCAAGAGGGCTAGCAAAACAAAAGGAGAAATGTTTCCCCTTCTGCACTTGAGCATCCAAGAAGAGAGAGGGAAAGAGAAAGGGAAAGAAGAAAGACAAAAACAAAGATGGGAAGAGAACAGGGGTGAAATCCAGCAGGTTCTGGCAGGTTCTGGAGAACCGGTAGCGGAAATTTTGAGTAGTTTGGAGAACCGGCAAATACCACCTCTGGCTGGCCCCAGAGTGGGGTGGGAATGGGGATTTTGCAGTATCCTTCCCCAGGAATGGGGTGGGGATTTTGCAGTATCCTTCCCCCTCGAGTGGAGTGGGAATGGGGATTTTGTTGTATCCTTCCCCCAGGAGCGGGGTGGAAATGGGGATTTTGCAGTATCCTTCCCTTGGAGTGGGATGGGAATAGGGATTTTGCAGTATCCTTCCCCCTGGAGTGGGGTAGGAATAGGGATTTTGCAATATCCTTCCCCCAGGAGTGGGGTGGGAATGGGGATTTTGCAGTATCCTTCTCCCAGGAGTGAGGAAGGAATGGAGGTTTTGCAGTATCCTTTCCCGGCCACGCCCACCAAGCCATGCCATGCCCGCCAAGCACCGGTAGTAAAAAAAAATTTGAATTCCACCACTGGAAAAGAGCAAGGAAGAAAAGAGGGGAAAGGAGAATTAAGGAGAAGGAAGGGAAGGGAAGGGAAGGGAAAGGAAAGGAAAGGAAAGGAAAGGAAAGGAAAGGAAAGGAAAGGAAAGGAAAGGAAAGGAAAGGAAAGGAAAGGAAAGGAAAGGAGATTATAATGAGAGGGAGGGAGGAGAGTCCTGCCCTATCAGAATGCTTGAAGGTTGGCAGGCTAGCAATTCTAGCCCAAAGGATTTTTTAATGGGGTTTTTTAAATTGTATGGATTGGTTTTTAAAATTGGAATTTTATGGATTTGGGGTTTTAAATTGACTAGCCAAGGATTTAATTCATTTTAGTTTTCTTATAACTTTTGTACTTTATGTATTTTAATTTTGTCCCTTGTCCCTTCTGGGAGAAGGGCGGTATACAAATCCGAAATAAAATAAAAATAAAATAAATTCTGGAACCAACAGCCAGTTAGAGGCTCTTCCTGACTTGGCTAGAAAGAGACTGTGCAACCCCTGTCCATTTTGAAATATTAAATAATACTTTGAACTTGTACAGGCAGTCCCTGTTTTACAACGGTTTGTTTCATAACTGTTCCAAGACACAACAGCACAGAAAAAATGTGACTTGTGACCGTTTTTCATACTTACGACCTGTGTCAGCATTCCTAGGATCATAGGATCAAACTCCAGATGCTTGGCAGCTGGTTCATAATTACGACCTTTCTCTGTCCCGGGGTCACTTCTCACGAGAAGAGTCAATGGGGAAGCCAGATTCCCTTACTAATCTTTCAGTGGCAGTGATTCACTTAACAACGATGGCAAGAAAAGTCGTAAAACGGGGCCAAACCCATTTAACAAATGTCAGTCCTTTAACATCAAAAGTTTTGGGCTCAATTGTGGTCATAAATCAAGGACTACCTGTATGCTGTAGGGCAGGGAATCCGGTCACTTTTAAGACTTGTTGGACTTCAACTCCCAGAATTCCCCAGCCAGCCATACTGGAAGGCAGCATGGAGAGAATAAATGAGGGAGGAATGTACCACTGTATAAATGGGGAGGCATGGAACCGACCACTTTCAATCCTTCCACAAATCCTACGCAACTGGAAGACCTTCTCTTAGCACTTAGTAGATCCCCGTAGTTTCCAGGACTAATTTTGCTCGATTGTTAAAATAAAATAAAAGGGCATCGTTTTATTAAACGATTTAATTTTATTAAAATCTGCGGCATCGCTTTTCACCCGGAATTCAAAATGGTCTAGTCCATTGTGCCATTATGCTGGCATGCCCTTTTCTGATGCATAAGCAGAAGCCAGCACAGGACTCCCCATCCCATCTCCTGAATCAAAAGCCTGAAATGCTACTAGCCGTTGCTCTTCGGCCACTCCATTGAGAGGGTGGGGGTGGGGGGAGCCACTGGCATTGTAATCTCTCTGGGCTGGGCTGGGTAGCAAGTCCTAATGCCAACTGGGAATGGAAATGGAAAAGAGGTGAGATGCCAGGCCAAGAGGAGGCTGGATTGCTGAGGAGGAGAAGGACAATCAGGTTGAGTCCCCTGCCCTCAGAGTGGGCTCTAGAGGCTCGGTATCCAATCCATGGCAGGATCCATGTGTTGGATCTACGGTAGCATTGGTGTCCTCTATAAGAGGGTCTACAACAACTCGCCACAGCCAACTTCATCATCAGCATCTTTTAACGACCCCATAATCCCTTGCGACGTGGAGCTAGTAGAATGTTTTCATGGCCGGATGCCCTTCCCTGTCACCAATGAGGAGTTTTGTTCAGCAGATATATCCTCACTGTGCCCAGAGAGAGAAATATCCGCCTCTACTGAGGATCGAACTCACAGCCTCCTGACTGTGAGGCGAGAGCTCCACCTCTAGGCCACCGCCCCACTCCTCACTACAGCCAGCTCAACATAGGACAACTCGCCATGGGCCAATTCAAATCCAATTATTTAAAATAATTTCAACGGTATTTTAAATTCCGTCTTCATATTTCATTTTGTCGCTCCGTTGGCGTCTTTTCTTTGACAGCTCCATTCCACTCCATTTCTTCGATAACTCTCGTCCCGCGGCGAGCTGCCCTGTGGCGAATTGGTATTTATTATTTATTTGATTTATATGCCGCCCTTCTCCGGAGACTCAGGGCGGCTTACAATGCGTTAAGCAATAGCCTTCATACTTTGTGTACACCTGCTTAGTAGGGCTTTCGCCCCCCCCTAAGCGGTGTTCTTTTTTATACAAAGTCAGCTTATTGCCCCCACAATCCGGGTCCTTATTTTATCTACCTCGGAAGGATGGAAGGATGAGTCAACCTTGAGCCTGGTGAGATTCGAACTTGCAGTAATTGCAGGCAGCTGGCAGCTAAGTGCTACTTTAACAGCACTTAGTCCACTGCGCCACCAGGCTCAGTGGACTAAGTATGGTTGGTATCATATTTAGGTATCATACTTGGGTATGGTTGGTATCTCTCTGGGGCAGGTATTTGGGGTGACCCCTAAGCAGTGAAAGGAAGAATTAAGGGGTAGAGTGGAGGAGAGAATGAACAGACAGTCTTTTTCTATAGAAGTTAAGGGAGCAACCAAAATCCCAGGCTCTAATTGGATTTTGAGAATCTTGGAAATTCATATTATTCCTTCTACACACACAACACACAAAGAGAACACACACACACACACACACACCACTCTCAGGTCAGAGGTGCCTCTGCTTATTTGGCCTTTTGCTTCCTCCGCCAGGGCAGGGTGGAAGTCGAGATTGGGAAGGAAGGACTGAAGTTTGAAAATGGCGCCTTCACCTATTATGGTGTCTCGGCACTTACCGCTCCTTCTTCAGGTGAGTCCTTTGCTCAGTCCTGAGGTGACCAGCCCCCACCCCACCCCACCCTCGGAGGTGGGGAGTCACCCCAGCGACCTTACTGCCAATTCAGAGATCGGTAAGGGGGACCCTCAAAAGGTGCATTTGGTTCGCGCTTTGAGGACAGAGGCTGTTCCGCTCCGAATGGAATGGAATGGAATGGAATGGAATTAGAATTAGAATTAGAATTAGAATTAGAATTAGAATTAGAATTAGAATTAGAATTAGAATTAGAATTAGAATAGAAAATAGAATAGAAAATAGAATAGAAAATAAAATGGAATGGAATGGAATGGAATGGAATGGAATGGAATGGAATGGAATGGAATGGAATGGAATAGAATAGAATAGAATAGAATAGAATAGAATAGAATAGAATAGAATTAGAATTAGAATTAGAATTAGAATTAGAATTAGAATTAGAATAGAAAATAGAATAGAAAATAGAATAGAATGGAATGGAATGGAATGGAATGGAATGGAATGGAATGGAATGGAATGGAATGGAATGGAATAGAATGGAATAGAATAGAATAGAATAGAATAGAATAGAATAGAATTAGAATTAGAATTAGAATTAGAATTAGAATTAGAATTAGAATTAGAATTAGAATAGAAAATAGAATAGAAAATAGAATAGAAAATAAAATGGAATGGAATGGAATGGAATGGAATGGAATGGAATGGAATAGAATAGAATAGAATAGAATAGAATAGAATTAGAATTAGAATTAGAATTAGAATTAGAATTAGAATTAGAATTAGAATTAGAATTAGAATTAGAATTAGAATTAGAATTAGAATTAGAATTAAGAATAGAAAATAGAATAGAAAATAAAATGGAATGGAATGGAACGGAACGGAACAGAACAGAACAGAATAGAATAGAAATTAGGATAGAACGGAACGGAACGGAACAGAACAGAACAGAACAGAACAGAACAGAACAGAACAGAACAGAACAGAACAGAACAGAATAGAATAGAATAGAATAGAATAGAATAGAATAAATATTGGAATGAAGAATAGAATAGAATAGGAATTTAGAATAGAAAATAGAATAAGAATTTAGAATAGAAAATAAAATGGAATGGAATGGAATGGAATAGAATAGAAGAATAGAACAGCAGAGCAGAGCAGAACAGAACAGAACAGAACAGAATTGGAAGGGACCTTGGAGGTCTTCTAGTCCAACCCCCTGCTTAGGCAGGAAACCCTACACCACTTCAGACAAATGGTTATCCAACATCTTCTTAAAAACTTCCAGTGTTGGAGCATTCACAACTTCTGGAGGCAAGTTGTCCCACTGATTAATTGTTCTCACTGTCAGGAAATTTCTCCTTAGTTCTAAGTTGCTTCTCTTCTTGATTAGTTTCCACCCATTGCTTTTTGTCCTGCCTTCAGGTGCTTTGGAGAATAGCTTGACTCCCTCTTCTTTGGGGCAGCCCCTGAGATATTGGAAGACTGTTATCATGTCTCCCCTAGGCCTTATTTTCACTAGACGAGGCATACCCAGTTCCTGCAACCGTTCTTCATATATTTTAGCCTCCAGTCCCCTAATCCTCTTTGTTGCTCTTCTCTGCACTCTTTCTAGAGTCTCCACATTTTTTTTATAGTGTGGTGACCAAAACTGGATGCAGGATTCCAAGTGTGGCCTCACCAAGGCCTTATAAAGTGGTATTCACACTTCACCTGATCTTGATTCCATCCCTCTATTGATGCAGCCCAGAACTGTGTTGGCTTTTTTGGCAGCTGCTGCGCACAGCTGGCTCCTATTTAAGTGGTTGTCCACTAGGACTCCCAAGATCCCTCTCACAGTTGCTACTGTGAGTTGGGTTGCTTTGCTGGTGTGAACGTGTTGCCAGAGTGTTGCTTTTTTTCCTTTTCGACAGTCCACCAGTCCCCAGTGTCAACTCTACGGATGAATCGTCGTGAACAGCCGGTTGACTGCACAGACCCCACCAATTATTCCGCGTATTGCCCTGACTACACCGTTCGAGCCCTCACCGATCTGCAGTTCATCAAGGTAAGCATCTCCCGTGATTTGCCAGGTAGAGGGGAGTGGGGAGTAGAGGTGGGGTTTCAGCAGGTTCTGACCAGTTCTGGAGAACCGGTAGCGGAAATTTTGAGTAGTTCGGAGAACCGGTAGTAAAAATTCTGACTGGCCCCGCCCCATCTATTCTCTGCCTCCCGGGTCCCAGCTGATCGGGAGGAAATGGAGATTTTGCAGTAACCTTCCCTTTCCTTCCGTTCCGTTCCCTTCCCTTCTACCTTTCCTTTCCTTTTTTTCCTTCCCTTTCCTGTCCTTCCCTTCCCCTCCCTTCCTCCCTTCTCCCTTTCCTTCCTTTCCCTTCTACCTTTCCTTTCCTTTTTTCCTTCCCTTCCCTTCTACCTTTCCTTTCCTTTCTCCTTCCCTTCCCTTTCCTGTCCTTCCCTTCCCCTCCTCCTTCCCTTCCCTCCCCTTCTACCTTTCCTTTCCTTTTTTCCTTCCCTTCCCTTTCCTGTCCTTCCCTTCCCCTCCCCTACTCCCTTCCCCCTTTCCTTCCCTTCCCTTCCGTTCTACCTTTCCTTTCCTTTTTTTCCTTCCCTTTCCTGTCCTTCCCTTCCCCTCCCCTCCCCTACTCCCTACTCCTTTCCTTTCCTTTCTCCTTCCCTTCCCTTTCCTTCCATCCCCTTCTATCTTTCCTTTCCTTTTTTCCTTCCCTTTCCTGTCCTTCCCTTCCCTTCCCCTCCCCTCCCCTACTCCCTACTCCTTTCCTTTCCTTTCTCCTTCCCTTCCCTTTCCTTCCATCCCCTTCTCTTTCCTTTCCTTTCCTTTTTTTCCTTCCCTTTCCTGAACTTCCCTTCCCCTCCTCCTTCCCTTCCCTCCCCTTCTACTTTCCTTTCCTTTTTTCCTTCCCTTTCCTGTCCTTCCCTTCCCCTCCCCTCCCCTACTCCCTACTCCTTTCCTTTCCTTTCTCCTTCCCTTCCCTTTCCTTCCATCCCCTTCTATCTTTCCTTTCCTTTCCTTTTTTTCCTTCCCTTTCCTGAACTTCCCTTCCCCTCCTCCTTCCCTTCCCTCCCCTTCTACTTTCCTTTCCTTTTTTCCTTCCCTTTCCCGTCCTTCCCTGTCCTTCCCTTCCCCTCCCCTCCCCTACTCCCTACTCCTTTCCTTTCTCCTTCCCTTTCCTTTCTTGTCCTTCTCTTCCCCTCCCCTACTCCCCTTTCCTTCCCTTCCCTTCTACCTTCCCTTGCCTTTTTTCCTTTCCTTCCCTTCCCTTTCCTGTCCTTCCCTTCCCCTCCCCTCCCCCTTCCCTTCCCTTTCCTATTGAAGGCTTGATTCTTTTTTCCTTTGCCTCTGGATTTCTTCCTGGGGAAGAGCGACGGTGGCGACTATTCTTAACATGATTTCCCTGATCTCCTGCCATGCAACCACTTCTTTGCAGGTCACCCGTCTCCAGTATCTCAATGCTCTCATGGCCTCGAGGATACAGAACTCGCCCCAATCCCCCGAGGCCGTGGATCTGAAAATCGTCCCCAGCAGCCAGACCAAGCTCCTGAACGACAAAAATGCGGCAACAGGTACGATGCGGCCCTTTTCGTGTCCCGGGTGAGTGATGGGGACCGTCCCCTGATTCCCTCCCCCCCCCAAAAAAAATTAGGTTCTGGGCAGCCTCTTGAGCTCACTTCAGACGCCTTTGCCCCCCCCCCAAGAGCTCACAGTCTCCTGCAGCCTAGAACAGGGGCCTCCAAACTTGGCCACTTGAAGACTTATGGACTTCAACTCCCAGAGTTCCTCAGCCAGCTTTGCTTGTGGACTTCAACTTCCAGAGTTCTGGGAGTTGAAGTCCACAAGTCTTTGCTGGCTGAGGAATTCTGGGAGTTGAAGTCCACGAGTCTTTGCTGGCTGAGGAATTCTGGGAGTTGAAGTCCACGAGTCTTTGCTGGCTGAGGAATTCTGGGAGTTGAAGTCCACAAGTCTTTGCTGGCTGAGGAATTCTGGGAGTTGAAGTCCACAAGTCTTTGCTGGCTGAGGAATTCTGGGAGTTGAAGTCCACAAGTCTTTGCTGGCTGAGGAACTCTGGGAGCTGAAGTCCACAAGTCTTTGCTGGCTGAGGAACTCTGGGAGTTGAAGTCCACAAGTCTTTGCTGGCTGAGGAATTCTGGGAGTTGAAGTCTACAAGTCTTTGCTGGCTGAGGAATTCTGGGAGTTGAAGTCCACAAGTCTTTGCTGGCTGAGGAATTCTGGGAGCTGAAGTCCACAAGTCTTTGCTGGCTGAGGAATTCTGGGAGCTGAAGTCCACAAGTCTTAAAGTTGCCAACCTTGGCAACTTTGCTGGCTGAGGAATTTTGGGAGTTGAAGTCCACAAGTCTTAAAGTGGCCAAGGTTGGCAACTTTGCTGACTGAGGAATTCTGGGAGTTGAAGTCCACAAGTCTTAAAGTTGCCAACCTTGGCAACTTTGCCGGTTGAGGAATTCTGGGAGTTGACGTCCACAAGTCTTTGCTTGCTGAGGAATTCTGGGAAATAAATAAAATAAGTAAAAAGGCCTGGGGTTGGCAGCTTTAACCATAGTATATTGAGGGAAGGGGCTGCCTGCATCGCTTTGCAGAAGAAAGGCAGCTAGGAGGGAAAAAGAGAAAAACTGGCATCCTTTTTAAAGCAAGAGCTTTGGGGAGCTAAAGAGCTTAGGGAGAAGGCGATGGGGCAGGAGGAAAGGATGTGGGGGGACACATCCAGGCACTTACAGTAGTGGCCAAAATTGTGGGAACCTTTTGTGGAAAAGTGTATTTTCTAAAACTAGCTAATAACACCACTTATTTTGGAGTAGTACCATAAAACTATATATCAATGGAAAGATAATTTAATGAAGAATGTAATGCAATAACGTATGAAGGATTTGCTATTAGAGTAGCAGTTACAGTATAAAGAAGAAAAGTGAGACACGTAGAAAAAAACGAGATATACAAAAATTATCACCATAGAAAAAATGGGATATACAAAGATTATCCCCGTGTCAGTTAATACTTCGTTGGGTAACCTTTAGTATGAATGACGGCCTTACAACATCTTCCCATGGAGTGAACCAAGTCCTTTAATTCTGCAGCTGTTATCATGTGAAACCAAGATTGAATGATGGCTTCTATTAACTGGGATTTATTGCTGGGTCGCTTCTGACTAACCAGTTTTTTTAGTCGGCTCCATAGATTTTCAATTGGGTGAAGATCGGAGCTATTCCCAAGCCATTCCAACAGTGGAATAGGATGATCTTGAAACTCCCCAAAAAAGTGGTTTTATTAGTTTTAAAACCTCAAAAATACACTTTTCCCCAAAAGGTTTCCACAATTTTGGCCACTACTGTAGAGGGTGTCCCTCCTGAAGAGACTGTCTCCTGGGAGCTCTTGGGCCAGCAAAAACTGTTCTCCTCATGTCTCGTTTGTTCTCTTTCTGTGCGTCTGCTTCCAGGAGCTAAAGGCTCTTTCTCCCGTTTCTGTTTCTTCTTTCTTTCAGCCTTTCCACTAAATCTCTCTTTCTTTGGCACAATCGAAAACCGCATTTAACACAGGCCTCTCTGCCATAGCCTGGAGTCCCTTTCTTTTTTTTTTTAAATCACAAGGTAAATATCTTCAAATTTCTTCTTCGTTTGTGTTCTCGTTCTCTCTCTCTCTCTCTCTCTCTCTCTCTCTCTCTCTCTCTCTCTCTCTCTCTCTCTCTTTTGCTCTCTCTCAATCTCTCTTTTTTTTTTTATTTGATTTATATGCCGCCCTTCTCCGGAGACTCAGGGCGGCTTACAATGCGTTAAGCAATAGCCTTCATACTTTTGTATATTTATATTTATACAAAGTCAGCTTATTGCCCCCACAAACTGGGTCCTCAATTTACTCACCTTAGAAAGGATGGAAGGCTGAGTCGACCTTGAGTCTGGCTAGGATTGAACTCACAGAAATTGCAGGCAGCTGGATCTTAATTGCTGCCTTTTCTTCTTAATCTCTCTTCCCCCCCCCTCCCTCTCACACTCTGTCTCTCTCTCTTTTACTGTCTCTTTCTCTCTCTCCCTCTCACTCTTAAAAAGTAAAAAAAAATGTTCCAAGGATCACGCGGCACAGCTGATTGTCACAGCTGATTGTCACAGCTGATTGTCGGAAGTTTTTAAAAACTTTTTTAAAGCATTTTTTTTTACCACTTATTGCCCGAATGGGTAGTAAAAAATACTATTAAAAAGTTTTTTAAGAAGTTCAGATGGTCAGCTGTGCTGCGATCGTGGGAAGTTTTTTTATTATTATTATTTTTTACAGCATTTTTTTACTACCGATTCGGGCGAACTGCCCTGAACCAGTAGCATCTCACCGCTGGTCTAGATCTTATGGAGTTTAGCATGAGTTGGAAAAAATGTGCAAAGAATGATGTTTCCTGGTGTGGTTGGGACCAACAGAGGTCCCTGCCCACAAGCAGTCCCTAAGCATGCAAGCTTTGCAGAATGGATCAAATTTCCATTAATGTAAGGAAGAGGCAGTTCTTATTTGTCTATCAATTTCAGGGTCCCACAACATACCTATCAAGTAAGCCAGCTGTATTCATTTCCCCTTAAAGGTGGAAGGCTGATATTTTTTTTTAAAATGTCTCCTGTCTTAAGAAGTTGGACGCAGCTGAGATTTCAGCCAAGGTTTTCAGCTTGGCTGAATTGTTCAGCCAATTGTTTTGCAGCTTGCAACGTCCGGCTTTCCCTGGAGAGAAAGTTTCCCTTCCCTTACCCCGTTTCCCCCATAATAAGCTCAATCGGGCTTTTGAGCGCATGCGCTAAAATACGCCTCCTCCTGAAAATAAGCCCTCCCCGAAAATATTTAAACGCAGAGCTGGAAATCAGGTAAGACGGCAAGAGGAGTCCCATTGCTCCATGCGCCCCAAAATAATAAGATCTCCCCGAAAATAAGGCCAAGGGCTTATTTCGGGGTTCAAAAAAAATAGAAGATAGAGTCTTCTTTTCGGGAAAACACGGTAGATTATTATCCTATCCTGTTTCCATGTCCTGCTACTGCCCATTACATTTCATGGCTGCTCCTTGTCTTCACGTTCCAGGGAAAAGCCGAAACAAGTTCAATCTCCAGGAAGAGACCAGCCAGAGCACGGGGGTTTGACTTCAAACATGTGGCGTTAGGGCTGCAGGGCGGGGCGAGCCCAGGAGGACCCCTCCCTTAAAACCTCCAGCACTTCTCCTGGCTACCGCCCTGGTTTTAGACGGACTTCTGCGTTGGGCACCTGCGTTACCAAAAGACAGTAGGAGTCCGGCCTTCTCGGGGGAGAGAGGGGGCTTGGCTGGATCCCAACGCCAGCGGCTTCCGGCGTCCCGGCTGGGCTACTACGCCTAAGACATTTATAAGCAGTGCTTGACTACGGAGGGTTGGTGGACCTGGGCGAAATGTGTTCGTGGCGGAGAGCGGCGGCCAGCAAATACAGACTCGACTCTTTTTGACATTCGTGGTGCCAACGGGGAGGTGCTGCCAGGCCCTTCCAGCTCATTGCCTTCTCCGTGTCACCCGGCCTCTCTCTCTCTTGTGTTTCCACTTCCCCGCTGTGCTAATCTCGCCAGGGCCCCAGATACGCGCACCTCCTTTAAAAGCACTTGCCAGACTCTGCCGGATTTTTGCGGCAACAGCCTCGGTGTCCAGCTATCCTTGCCCGCTTGGATCTCGGCTCTGGGACCGACCCCACGAGCCTGCCATCTTGCCAGGATTTCCGATAGCCTGGCCTGCCTTTCTGATCTGGGTTGCAAGCCATGACTCTTGTGAGTCCCCCAAGCTCATCCGAGTGCCTGTACTAGGCCTAACACCCCGTGCCCCCACTCCCGGTCCTTTACCTACCTTTGCCCAAACAGTGCCAAAGACCAGCTCTGGGAATCCTGCACCTCTCTTCTGCCTGCTGGCATCAGGCTTGCCAGTTTCCTGTTTGTCCTGGATCAGCTGTCCTCGACCAGACGGGATTTCTGCCAAGGGACTTATGCTACAGAGGAGGGGCAGGCGGCTACTTGCCCCCCACCCCCTCTCCATCCTGTTCTCCCTTCCTTGAAAAGTCGAACATCAGACTGCTGAGTCCTCCCCACTTTTTCTGGGGCTGCCCCTTTTGCCCTCTTGGGAAGGGCACCGCGTCTCTGGCTTTCCCTGGATTATCTTCGGTCTTGGATTTCCACTTCCGAGCTCTCGCTGGCGATCCCACGTTTCCCTTGGGCGAGAGAAACCCTCCACTCCGGCTTTGGCAGAGAGACATTTACCACTACCACCTTCTCCCCTCGTTGCTCTACACAGTATTTCCCCTCTGGGACACGCCCGTCCCTAAATCTTATTTTTTAAAAGTCAATAAAAGAATTCCGAGGGATTCGGGAAGAAGAGAATCCCTTTCTCTCCCTTGTTCAGCCTTTCCCTTTCTCACGGTCAACAAGAGAAGGTGTCTGAATCGTTGCGTCTCCGGTTTGGGTTAAATCGTTTGTAACCTGCCCACCAGCTGTTATCTTCCCAGGGAATTGTCTCGCCTTACACACCTGTATGTCACAGAAGTGAGCACACCGTCTCACATATTGTAAATATTTAAGTACGTCTTTTCACATGACTGAAGAAATGGCTGCAATGTAAAGTAGTGAGTATACAGCTTGTATAACAGTGTAAACGTGCAGTCCCCTCTAAATAACGCAACACACAGCCCTTCATGTCTAAACTGCTGGCGACAAAAGTGAGTACACCCCTAAGGGATAATGCCCAAATGGGGCCCAAGTAGCCGTTTTCCCTCCCTGGTGTCATGTGACTCGTTAGCGGTACAAGTTCTCAGGTGTGAAGGGGGAGCAGGTATGTTAAATTTGGTGGTGTCACTCTCGCTCTCTTACTGGTCCCTGGAAGTTCAACATGGCACCTCATGGCAATGAACTCTCCGAGGATCTGAAAAAACAAATTGTTGCTCTACATCTGTGGTGGCGAACCTGTGCCACCCGTGCCACAGGTGGCAAACGGAGCCATATCTGTGGGCACACAAGTATTGCCCTAGCTCAACTCCAGCATGCATGCATGCACCGGCCAGCTGATTTTTGGGCCTTCCAGGCCCACCAGAAGTTGGGAAACGGGCCGTTTCTGGCCTCCGGGGTAGGGGGAGGCGTTTTTCACCCTCCTCAGGCTCCAAAAAAGCTTTTGGAGCCTGGGGAGAGTGAAAAACGGGCCTTTCGGTTCCACTGGAAGTCGGGAAACGGGCCGTTTCTGGCCTCCGGGGTAGGGGGAGGCCTTTTTCGCCCTCCCCAGGCTCCCAAAAAGTCTTTGGAGCTGGGGAGAGTGAAAAACGGGCCTTCCGGTTCCACTGGAAGTCGGGAAACGGGCCGTTTCCAGCCTCCGGAGGGCCTCGGGGGGGGGGGGGGGAGGCCATTTTCATCGTCCCTAGGCTCCAAGAAAGCATCTGGAGCCTGGGGAGGGCAAAAAAATGGGCCCACCGGTAACTTTTTTGCTGTTACGTGCCAAAAGAGGGGATTGTGCATGCATGCGTGGGTGGGTGGCTCAGGGGGTATTGAATTATGGGTGTGGGCACATGCGCACGCGATACCCCCGCTCTCCCCCCCCCCCCCGCTTTTGGCACACAATGGCAAAAAGATTAGCCATCACTGCTCTGCATAAAGATTGCCTAGGCCCGTGATGGCAAACTTATGGTACGGGTGTCACAGGTGGCACGTGAGCTCAGCTCCGGCACATATGTGTGTGCCGGCCAGCTGATTTTCGGGCCCTCTGGGCCCACTAGAAGTCAAGAAACATGCTGTTTCCAGCTTCCAGGGTGGGGAAGGCTGTTTTCGCTGTCCCCAGGCTCCTAGAAAGGTTCTAGAGCCTGGGGAGAGCGAAAAACAGGCCCACTGTGCCATCGCATGCCAAAAGCGGGTGGGGGCGGGCACATAGAATTATGGATGGGGGCACCCGTGCGTATGACCCGCCCATGCTCCCCCCGCTTTTGGCGCCCGATGGCAAAAAGGTTCGCCATCACTGGCCTAACGCTATTGGAAGTTTGCCAAGACCCTGAAGCTGAGCTCCAGCACGATGGCCAAGACCATTCAAGCGGTTGGATTGGGATAGTATCACTCAGGGGTGTACTCACTTTTCTTGCCAGCAATTTAGACATGAATGGCTGTGTGGTGCGTTATTTTGAGGGGACGGCATGTTTACACTGTTATACAAGCTGTATACTCAATACTTTACATTGCAGCCATTTGCCAT
The DNA here is from genome assembly GCA_038048745.1 of Coluber constrictor foxii. NCBI lineage: Eukaryota > Metazoa > Chordata > Lepidosauria > Squamata > Colubridae > Coluber > Coluber constrictor. Next base: position 37,033,068 of record CM075967.1, read on the forward strand.
TTCTTCAGTGTTGCCACGTGAAAAGACGTATTTAAATATTTACAAAATGTGAGGGGGTGTGCTCACTTCTGTGACATACTGTAAGTCACTGATGATGGCAGAAGATACCTGCATCTCTCTCTCTCTCCTAATTGAGGTGAGTATCGTCATGATTCAGGGACAGGGATGGGTTTAAGCCCCCACCCCTTCCTTAGGAAGCATATCATGCTGGAGAGATGCACAGGCTATCTTTCCCTCCTCCCCACCCCCAGCCACAAGAATGCCTAGGGATGAAGGCCTGATTTGGAGGGTGGGGGCAGGGTTGAAATCCAGCAGGTTCTGACTAGTTCTGCCGAACAGGTAGTGGAAATTTTGAGTAGTTCAGAGAACTGGTAGTAAAATTCTGACTGGCCCTGCCCCCATTTATTCTCTGCCTCCCGAGTCCCAGGAATAGAGTTTTTGCAATATCCTTCCCCCAGGAGTGGGGAGAGAATGGGGATTTTGCAGTAACTTCCCCCAAGAGTGGGGAGGGAATAGAGAGATTTTTTTTTAAATTTGATTTATATGCCGCCCTTCTCCAGAGACTCAGGGCGGCTTACAATGCATTAAGCAATAGCCTTCATACTTTTGTATATATTTATACTAAGTCAGTTTATTGCCCCCACAAACTGGGTTCTCAATTTCCCCTCTTTAGAAAGGATGGAAGGCTGAGTCGACCTTGAGCCTGGCTGGGATTGAACTCACAGAATTACAGGCAGCTGGGTGTTAATTGCTGCCTTTAGTAGGAGGCATTAGCCCCCTACGCTACTCAGGATATTACTTTGCAATATCCTTCCCCTGGAGTGGGGAGGGAATGGAGATTTAACAGTATCCTCCCCCTGCCACTCTCACCAAGCCACGCCCACAGAACCGGTAGTAAAAAAATTTGGATTTCACCCCGGGGGGGGGGGGGTGTTGAAGGAGCATATAGGATAGGATGGCATCCCATCCTACATGCTTTTTAACCAGTCTGCCATCGTGAGACCCAAACTGGGTGTGCAGGATTAGACAGAGTTAATCTCTTAAAGCAGCAATTTGGCTGAGATGGGGAGGAGGAGGAAGAAGAGGGGGTTCCATGGGAAAGTTTTGGCTCACTCAAGCTGTCACACCTGTGCGGTGGCTCTTACACACCAAAGGGATCAGGTAGGGAAGGTAAGTGAATAGCTCCTCTGATTGGCACACGACACGATAAACTAGGTTAACCTTCACCTTAGTTTTGCAGTTGAGCATGTAGGGTGAACTCGGCTTGTGTGGTTGGTTTTTCAGATTGGCGCACTGGGGGAAATTCGGAAAACGGGATTCTTCCAGTAACCAGGTGAAGTGCGTCGATCCTTACTCTGCCTCCCTAGAGAAGTCAATTCTTCCCTTTTCCTTGGCGGCATCAGAACAACTAGCATCTCCTTCCTAATTCTGCTGGCTGTCCTACTTCCAGGAAACGTTGTCTGAGATTATTTCAAGAAGACAACCATGGTGAATGCTGGCCACAGAGGGCCTGGGGAGAGATAGCAGCCGTCCCCACTCCAAGTAGAAAGCTAGCACAGCATACACTAGCATTTAGTTACCAAGAATTGTGGACCGGAGGACCCAGGGTGGTGACGTTGCGGGGAGAGGGATTCCCCCAACAGAAGTTGGGCAAGCGGTTCTCTGCCAGTTGCTGGGTGGGCGTGGTCTAGTTGGCCTCCTGTACCATGGGGCAGGGGCATTTTTTTAAAAAAATTTGATTTATATGCCGCCCTTCTCCGGAGACTCAGGGCGGCTTACAATGTGTTAAGCAATAGCCTTCATACTTTTGTATATTTATATTTATACAAAGTCAGCTTATTGCCCCCAACAAACTGGGTCCTCAGTTTACCCACCTTATAAAGGATGGAAGGCTGAGTCGACCTTGAGCCTGCCTGGGATTGAACTCACAAGTAATTGCAGCAGCTGGATCTTAAATGCTGCCTTTGTAGGAGGCATTACTCCCCTACGCTACTCAGGCTCTCCCCAGGCTCCAGAGGCTCCAGATTTTTGCCCTCCCCAGGCTCCAGAGGCTTTTCTTGAGCCTCCGGGAGGGCAAAATTCCCCTTTCTGAATGTCCGGTAGGCCTGTTTTTCACCCTTCCAGAGATTCCGCGTGTGCCCTGCACTTACTTGCATCCAGAATGGGCCACGTGGGGACTCCGGGATGGGGAGGGGTGGGTGGGGCCAGCCAGGAGTGGGATTTGGGGGTTCTCCAAACTGCACAGAATCTTAGCTACAGATTCTCCCGAACCCCCGCGAACCCCCAGCAGCCTGCCCCTGAAATTGGGGGTCTTAGGAGTCTGTCCAGTGGGTGTAAATCAAAAGATTTTCCTTTCAAGAGAAGTCCTGTTCCAGCCATGAAAGGACAAGCAATTTCAAGACCAACGTTTTTTGTCACAGCCACAATTGCATTCAACTCTCCCATCTTTCAGGACGCAAAAAAAATAGCTTTTTATTATTTACAAAAGAAAAATCACATCACAGCAGCAACTGCCCTCACAGAATTTCGAGGGAAGGAAATCTTAGCACTGTACAATCAGTTTCCTAAGTAGAGTATCTTTCTGGAAACCCCGCCAGTTTTGCCCACGCGCCCTTCCGTTCTCGGTCAGGGGTGTGGAAGTGGGCATGGATGGAGGGGGCCAGTCCTGAAATGATACCGAAGACCTTGACCAACGGCTAAGCAATCTCAAAGCCAGTCTTAACACCAGATTGGCGAATTGCCTCTGCGCAGTGGCCTGGTATGACTTAGACCAGAAATCTCCAACCTTGGCAACTTTAAGACTTGTGGACTTCAATTCCCAGAATTCTTCAGCCAGCCATGTTGGCTGAGGAATTCTGGGAGTTGAAGTCTGTCAGGGTTCCAACTGATTGCCCTAATAAAAGCAGGAGCCTCAAACGAAGTTTCAAGAAAAATCCAACTTCGCGAGTTGACAAAGTCCATTGGTAAAATTGCCAAAGTTGAAGACCCCTGACTTAGACCACGGGTGGGAAACTATGACCCCTTTTATGACCTGTGGACTTCGACTCCCAGAATTCCTGGCTTTGTCTCAGGAATCCTGGGAGTTGAAGTGCACCGGTCATCCAGGGACTGTAATTTCCCACCCCACAACTTATACCAAAAGGACTACAGTATCATTTGCGACAGCTTTGAGGACGCAAAGAAGTGAAGTTGGTGTCGGTTTACAGAGAAAAATTCAAGTAATCGTCTCGGCCGCCCTTCCTTTGGAAAAGGGAGAAGGGCAGGGCAGGAATTAAATAAATAAATAAATAGTCACCAGAGCCGGTACGGTACAAATCCCGTTCCAGATTGAGAGAGAGAGCAAGGCTGGCCTTTCTGGATGCCCATCCCGGCTCTGGGGCACACGCTCATTGTAGGCAGACCTTGGAGTCATGAATAGGTAAGAGGTCAGTAGGGAGAACCCAGTCTCCCCAAGCAAAGGAGTTACTATTAGTGGGACGGGATGCCTGATTGGCATGTGTGTCCCCCCCACTTCCGGAATAATCCGTCATGGAGCTTGCAAAAAGGATGGCCAGCTGGCCCGGTGCAAACTTTGCACTGTTGGCCATACTTGGCCCTTTCGTTCATTGGAGGAATTGTGCTGTCAGGAAGAGGGCCAGGTGCCGGTGGAGGAGAACCTGATGTCCAGCAGCACCAAGGTGGGCCTCCTCTTGTCTAATGTGCCAAGAGAACGAGGGCAAGGACAACCAGGGACCTGGGATCAGCAGTAGTTGGAAATGGTGACAAGGGAGCAGCTCCTTTTGGGTCTACGACAACTCGACACGGCCGACTCGACACAGGACAAGAGTTAGCACCAATATGGAAGCTATAGTCCAGGAGTGTCAAGCTCTTATTTTATTGAGGGGATGGGCAGGTGGGCATTGGTTGGGGTGGTCGCAGCCAACGGGTGGTCGTGACCAGTTTGACGTTGCTCGAGTCGGGGGTGCCTGTGGTAGCCAGGTGGGACTGGGGGGATCCATTGTCCCCAGCGCATGCCACGCGGGTGGCCCCTCACTGACTCCAGGGCAACCCCACAGATTTAACGCTAACCGCATTCCAGCCCAGATGGCTGCCATCAAGTTTTAGATCAGTGCCTGCCTGGCCGGGACTGAAGAGGCCAGTCTTTTACCATTTCCAACCTCACAGGCCAGATCTAACCACATCGCAGGCCGGATCTGGCCCCCCGGGGCCTTGAGTTTGAGACCCCTGAAATAGTGGAATAGGATCGTTAAAGAAAGGATGCCGAAGGAGGGACAAAAGGAAATTGTCGACGGCAAAAATGAAAATATTTTTTGAAAAACTCTTTTGAATAAATTGTCGAATTGTCCCAAATCGAGTTGGCCGTGGCGAGTTGTCTCGTTCCAGCTGCTGGTGGCATCAATGGCTGAAGAGATGGACCAAAAAGGAAGGTGGGTACACATCATCTGCTTCGCCAAGGGGATGTTTTGACTCATTCCACAGAAGACTTTCATCTTTTGGGGGGTAACGAGCTCAAGAAGATTTCAATCTGGCCTCCCTCCAGTGGCCGGAGGGTCTCTCCACCTCTGAAAGAACATTGCCCAGCCCTCAACCCCAGCATCAGGGAGGACTGTGACGAGATGCCCCTTCCGGGGGAGCTGCTGCTCAGAGACCACCAGCATATCTGGTTTGAAATGAGGCCAGATCATTATCTTTTAACGACCCCATAATCCCTTGCGGGGTGGAATCCGGGCAACTGAATGGAGCTAGCAGAGTGCTTTAATGGCCAGATGCCCTTCCTGTCACCAATGCGGAGTTTTGCTCAGCAGATCTATTCTCAGGCAAGAGCTCCACCTCTGCTTTCCCTAAAATTCGAGCTTGCTGCTCCGAAGATCCAAGGAGCAGCTAGGCTAGCGGGACTGTCCTTTGGAGCAGAGAGGCAGCTGCAAGGCTCAACTCTCTGCCATTGACAGTCTCCTAAAAACCTACATCCCGAACTGAATCGGTCAAAGCCCCACCAGGCTGCCCTCTGTTGGTAGCCAGGAGGAATGCAAGGGGCCCGTTGCCCGCCAAGCTTCGCTAACATACACAAAATGCTTCCCTCTCGAGAGACGAATCTGCAGAAGGTCCTTAGAGCCCAGCCAGCTGCTCCATATCAACTGGGGATGCATGAAAACCCCTCCCCAGGATTTCTATTGCCGTTGAAGAGGGTCGATGAGGAAAGGCGGATCTGCCCAGTTTGGTGCAAAACAGGGACAAGGATGGTGAGTTGGTCGCGGGGTGGTGGAAGAAAAAAAAGTGGGGGGCTGCCGGTTTGTAGAGTCAACACCCCATTATTCAAGGGGTGCCCCCCCCCTCCAACACACACCCGTTCAGCAGCTCCTGGCTAGGCCTTGCTGCCGGTTGGCGCACATTTGAAGCGTTTCCCGGATTCCCGTCTGCCAGTCCTTCACCAGGTCTACTGGGGTGACTGCCTCCTGCCAAGACAAGAACAATGGCTCATAATTGGAAGCAAAGTAGACCCCTCCACACTCACCCCCCCCCCAAAAAACCCATTGGCCACAGAAGCCATAAAGCTCGTTCTCTCTTGTCCGCGGAGATTCATATTAACAGAGTTGCAAGGGGCTTTGTAGGTCATCCAGTCCAACACCTCCGCCAAAACAGGAGACACTACACCAGTGATGGTGAACCGTTTCGGCACCGAGTACCCAAACTGGAACAGGCAGGCGTATGTGCATGCTGGAGTGCCAGAAACCCAAAGTTAAGGTGGCTGGTGCACACATTTGCCCTGGCCAGTTTGTCTTTGGGTTTCCGGCGCTCCAGGGCACACGAAGACCAGCATGCGTGGTGGAAGCCACTAAACCAGAAGTCAGCAATCTGCAGCTCTGGAGCCGCATGTGGCTCTTTCATCCTTCTGCTGTGGCTCCGTTGCTGGTCAGTTCCACAATTGATAGGGCTTTCAGTTAGGACAGGAAGAGGAAAAAGGACACCATGCTAGGAGGAGACTCTATGGTGGGGAGAACTAGACTTCCACTTGGCTCCGGAATTGAACAGGGGGCTTCCAGTTAGGGCCTTTGTGGCTCTTTTAAGTGTTTAAGGTTGCCGACCCCTGCACTAAACTGAAGGGTAGCTCCAGAAAGTTTTCACCTACTGTGCACCAAAACACTTTCCCGTCCCTAATAAAGTCTTAGCTTCCAACCCACCCCATGCCTGCTGTTGCTCCCCAAAACTACAAGATTGGGGTTTTTTTGCTTTTGCTTTTTTTTTACTCTGGTGCAGTAACTTTTCGTAAAAAGAAAATATGGAATGGAGGTACATTTCATCCTGACTCCTTCAGCTATCTGTGATCGTTCCAGCCACTGCAAGAGATCTCTTTTGAGGGGGGTGGGGGAGACTGTCCTACATTCTGTCCCGTGATGAGAGGAAACGGTTAAGGAGTTAAATTGGGGGTGTCCAACCTTCGGCAATTTTAAGACCCGTGGACTTCAACTTCCTAAATTCCCCAGCAAGTTTTTTTTTCTTTTTTGCTTTTGCTCACCTCATTCTGGATGTTAAGATTTGCCCCGTACATCAGCAGAGTCTTGACCGCCTGGAATCGTCCTAGTCTGACTGCATCGTGAATGGGTGTATCTCCTTCCTGGTCAAGGAAAAAGAGAGTGAGTGCGTTCACACAACACACCTCATTTGGTTATGAATTCTCTCTCTCTTTTTTTTTTCTGGCCTTGCATGGTGCTTTGGACTAAACCCATGATGGCGAACCTATGGCATTCGTGCCACAGAGCCATATTGGTGGACACAAGAGCATTGCCCTAGCTCAGCTCCAGCGCACATGTGTGCACTGGCCATCTGATTTGTGGGCCTTCTGGGCCCAACGGAAATCGGAAAACAGGCTGTTTCCAGCCTCCGGAGGGCTGTTCTGTCCCTGTCACACACACACACACACTCAAACAGACAGTCAGGGGTTAAATAAACTGGCAGGCAACCAATTAGTCCGATAAGATCTTGGCAGCAATCCCAGCAGCTGCTTGCCAAGACCTTTTATCAACTTAGAAGAAAATACACACCACAACAATTGTCCAGGAATAAATCTGAAGCCGAGATGCAAAGTGACTCCAAGGGATTAGTTAGTTTTGTCCATCACAGAGTCTGAATGCTTAACTCACCCCCTTTTATAGCCTGTGGGGTGTGGTCCAGTGAGTCAGCTAATCACGGGCACGCCTTTTCTTCTGTTGCGCACGCCTGTCTCTGCGACGCTGGCAAGGGTCCAGCCAAGACTCATTACCCTCATCACTGTCCACCTGTGGCTGCAGGGACGTGCTTGGCTCTGGGCCTATCTCTTGCCCTTCGGTGTCCTCCGGAGGCATTGCCAGAGAGGAGGGTCCTGGAGAAGGAGGCCTTGCCAACTCCTCTCCCTCACTCTCAGAGTCCTCTCCTGCTGATGACACAGGCTCAGGCAACGGAGCCACAACAAGGACCTCCAGGGAGGTGGGGAAGGCCGCTTTTGCCCTCCCCAGGCTCCTAGAAAGCCTCTGGAGCCTGGGGAGGGCAAAAAAATGGGACTACCGGGCCCACTGTGCCATCACATGCCAAAAGCGGAGGGAGCATGGGTGGGTTGCACACGCATGCGTGGGGGGGCAGGGCACATAGAATTATGGGTGTGGGCACACACGCGCAACCACCGCGCACTCCCCCAGCTTTTGGCACGTGATGGCAAAAAGGTTAGCCATCACTGGACTAAATTGAACAGACTCAAGTTTGGGTTTGCATTTCGGGGTTAAGCTTCTAAAAAAACCAGTCTCGAGTAACCCAAGTTTAATGCGTAGTCCGAATGCATCTCTTGCAACCTGGGCAAACATTTTAAGATTTGTGGACTTCAACTCCCAGAATTATTCTGAGAGTTGGAGTCCACAAATCTTAAAAAGTTTGCCCAGGTTGCTGCTGGGGGTTCGCAGGAGTTCGGGAGAACCTCTAGCTACGATTCTGTGCAGTTCGGAGAACTCCCAAATCTCATTCCTCGCTGGGCCTGCCTACCCTGCCCCTCCCTCCTAGAAGTCTCCACGTGGCCCATTTTGGATGCAGGTCACATGTGGGGGCTTGGGGAGGGTGAAAAACAGGCCTACCAGAAGTTCGGGAAAGGGCCTCTGGAGCCTGGGGAGGCCGTTTTTGCCCAAGTGGAGGCTTGAGAAAAGCCTCCGGAGCCTGGGGAGGGCAAAACCTCCCTCAGCACCACAATGCAGGAGGCCAACTAGGCCACGCCCACCCAGCAACTGGGCAGAGAACCCCTTGCCTTCCTAAAAGCCCGACCTCAGTTGGATATCTCTCTTCTGTTGGGTCCTTAGCGACCTTGTGAAGCTTTTATTTTGTAGATGACGGCCAAAAAAAGAACATTAAATCCTCTCCGTCTTGCTCCTGCTTTAAAGATGGGAAAGGGGCTACTGGAAGAAGCCAGGGCTAATCTCAGCCTTTCAGCCAGCTAAGCCCCCCCTGGCATCGTTGGCAAGGAAAGACAAGAAGATGAATTACACGGCCTGGTTCATACACTGAACCAAGACACAATTTCCATAGACGTGGATTCAAACCTTGCAAAGAAACATACAGTAATGAAGCCAAGCAGATTCGGAACGTTCTCCAGGCCCATCTCATTCGGCCATACAAAGTTTCCGGGTTGAGCTTCGTATGTTCGGTAAACGAAGTAGCTGCATTTTAATCACTTAGACTCAAGTGATTTGGTTTATTTATTGATATGAGCCGCGGTGGCGCAGTGGTCAGAGTGCAGTACTGCAGGCTCCTTCTGCTGACTGCAGTTTGGCAGTTTGAATCTCACCAGGCTCAAGGTTGACTCAGCCTCCCAGCCTTCCGAGGTGGGTAAAATGAGGACCCAGATTGTTGGGGGCAAGAGGCTGATTCTGTAAACCACTTAGAGAGGGCTGTAAAAGCACTGTGAAGCGGTATATAAGTCTAAGTGCTATTGCTATCTTCCTTCCTTCCTTCCTTCCTTCCTTCCTTCCTTCCTTCCTTCCTTCCTTCCTTCCTTCCCTCCCTCCCTCCCTCCCTCCCTCCCTCCCTCCCTCTGCCCACTGCCAGCAGTTCAATCCCGACTGGCTCAAGGTTGACTCAGCCTTCCATCCTTCCGAGGTGGGTAAAATGAGGACCCAGATTGTTGGGGGCAAGAGGCTGACTCTGTAAACCGCTTAGAGAGGGCTGTAAAGCACCGTGAAGCGGTATATAAGTCTAAGGGCTATTGCTATCTTTCTTCCTTCCTTCCTTCCTTCCTTCCTTCCTTCCTTCCTTCCTTCCTTCCTTCCTTCCTTCCTTCCTTCCTTCCTTCCTTCCTTCCTTTCACGGTGCACAGTGTTTAGAATGCAGCATTGCAGGCTGACTCTGCCCACAGCCAGGAGTTCAATCCTGACCAGCTCAAGGTTGACTCAGCCTTCCATCCTTTCTAAGGTAGGTCAATTGAGGACCCAGTTTGTGGGGGCAATAAGCTGAATTTGTATAAAATATATAAAAGTATGAAGGCTATTGCTTAACGCATTGTAAGCCGCCCTGAGTCTCCAGAGAAGGGCGGCATCTAAATCAAATTTTTAAAAAAATACTGTATAGTAGTCACCAAATATGTGGAAACCTTATGGGAAAAGTGTATTTTGGAGGTTTGATGGCTAATAACAGTGGCATATAAATCTTTTTTTTAAAATTATCACTATAGAAAAAAAGATATACAAAAATGATCACCCTGTCAGTTAATATTTAATTGGGTAACCTTTAGCATGAATGACAGCCTTACAACATCTTCCCATGGAGTGAACCAAGTCTTTTAGTTCTGTGGCTGTTATCATGTGAAACCAAGATTGAATGATGGCTTCTATTAACTGGGTTTTATTGCTGGGTCGCTTCTGGGTAATAAGTTTCTTTAGTCGGCTCCATAGATTTTCCATTGGGTTAAGGTCTGGGCTATTCCCAAGCCATCCCAGCACTGGAATAGGATTATCTTGAAACTCCAAAACAAAAAAGTGGTGTGATTAACCATCAAGCCTCAAAAATTCACTTTTCCCAAAAAGTTTTCACAATTTTGGCCACAACTGTAATGAAGGTTGAGATGTCAATGTCCAAGATATGGTGCTCCCTGCTCTGGCCACCATGCATTTTTTTTAAAATTTGATTTATATGCCTTCTTCAGAGACTCAGGGCGGCTTACAATGCGTTAAGCAATAGCCTTCATACTTTTGTATATTTATACAAAGTCAGCTTATTGCCCCCACAAACCGGGTCCTCAATTTACCTACCTTAGAAAGGATGGAAGGCTGAGTCAACCTTGAGCATGGGGAGATTCGAACTTACAGTAATTGCAGACAGCTGGTGTTAATCACAATGCTTTTAGTCTGCTGAGCTATTCAGGCATTCATCCCACTCCCCAATTCCTGCACCTTATCCTGGGCGTTGATCTTTGCTCCACAGGCAATGAGATGTTCAGCGCAGTCAGAGTGACCGGTACGGACAGCTACGTGTAGAGGGGTACTCCATAGCTGCAACCAGAAGGAAAAGTCCACCATGAATCCTCGGGACGTGGCTCATTTAGGTACAGGAAAGGGGATCCCCAATCTTTCCACCACTTACCTTGTCCCGGGTGGAAATTTTGGCTCCCCGGCTGATCAGCCCCTTGAGGATGTCCAGATGTCCCCCGCGGCAAGCCCAGAACAGGGGGGTTGCCTCCAGCTACACCAAACAAAGCAGAAAATGTTCACTTAAGATCCTTCTTAGGCCACTGGTGGCCTGTGAAAAAACTTTGGCGGTTTGCCGAAAAATTATTTGTATTTTTTATATTGCACTAAATCAGGAGTCCTCAATCTACGGCCCCTGGGCTGGATATGTGCAATGAACGTTTGTGTTGCTGCAGAGAGTCTCCCCCTTCGGGGTCTTTCTATGCAGGTTGGAGGGGGGCAAAAATTCTGACTTGGAGTCTGGTTCCTGGTGTGGGGCTTTGGGCGAAGGTTGGAGGGAAGCACCACTGGTGGCGAAGAGCCGGAGGGCCTTGTTCCAATGGGACTGCATCATGGCCTGGAACTGGCTGACCACCTCAGCCCGCTGAGCCTCCAGGCCCCGGTACCTGGCCTTGCACTCCCGCAGGTCTTCCCTCTGCTTGGAAAGCCTATGCGCATAGTCCTCAGTGAGGTGCTTTCACTGAGCCTCCTTCTTGGTCAGATCCAATTTGAACTGAGCTGTTCTGCCAACTCTTTCTCATGGTAGCTGCTTAGCTCCAATAACTGCTTCCTGTTGGGGCCCTAAGGAACCCGGGTGGGCAGGCGAGGAGTGGCTGGGAGGGGAGGGGTGAGTAGAGGCCAGCAAAGTGCCCCTTGACTTGAGTGACATCAAGTTGGCCACGCCCACCCAGTCACATGACTACTTAGCCATGTTCACCTAGCCAGTCATTAGGCAGATCATATTAGTGGTCCGCGGGATTCAAAATTATGAATTTAGTGGTCCCCGAGGTCCGAACGGTTGGTGACCCCTGATCTAGAGGACCGGGGAATACCATGCCCACAATTCCCCTGCCAGCATAGCTAGGAATTTGGGGGCCTACAATCCAAAGGAACCAGTTGATAAATGCTACATTAGCATCTTACTGGAATAACGATATGCACGGATCAACCCAGGAGAAACTTGGATAGAGTAGGGGTCTCCAACCTTGCAACTTCCAGAGCTCCTCAGCCAGCGGCGTTGAAGTCCACAAGTCTTAAAGTTGCCAAGGTTGGAGACCCCTACTCTAGACTTCATGCCAAGAGAGAAAGCGATTCTCACATTGCGCAAGACGCTCGGTGCTCCTCTGCAACATTAGCGCTCCGGCATCTCAGAACTGCTGGGATTGGGGATTTGTAAGCCGTCAAATCGAGACAAACTCACCATGTCTCTTGGCTCCAGTTTGGCTCCCGCTTCCAGCAGCTTGTCCACGATCGCTTTGTGGCCCCGCAAACAGGCTCGGTGCAGGGCTGTGCATTTGAACTGTAGCAGAGAGCAAAAGAGAAGATTTATCACTCGGGGATCATTCTCCATTTCTCACCACTCTGGCCCTGGGAGGGCGGGGTGGGAAGGCGTATTCCAAATGCGTCCTATCTCCCTGCATGCAGCACTCCGTCGAAGAAGAGGGCGAGTTGGCATCTACTGAGAAAAAGGAGATGTCTTCACTCTGCTTATAAAGCCTTCTGGGCCAGATACACCCTGGGACTCACTTTTATGCACACTCATTTTATTAGTGTGACCTTTGCACAAGTTCGCCTGGTGCACCAATTTCGACCTTACTTGGATCGGGAGGCTCTCCTCACAGTCACTCATGCCCTTGTCCCCTCATGGTTAGATTATTGCAACGTGCTCTACATGGGGCTACTTTTGAAAAGTGTTCGGAGACTACAGTTGGTCCAGAATGCGGCCGCGCGAGCTGTCACAGGTGCACCTAGTTACACCCACATTATACCAATTCTTCGTGAGCTGCACTGACTCCCCATTGGTCTCCGGGCACAATTCAAGGTGTTGGTTATTACCTTTTAAGCCCTACATGGCTCAGGGCCAGGTTATCTTTGAGACCGCCTTCTACCGCATAGCTCCCAGCGATCGGTAAGATCCCACAGTTGGTCTCCTCCGGGTCCCGTCAGCTAAACAATGTCAGCTGGCAGGCCCGTGGGGGAGGGCCTTCTCTGTGGCTGCCCCGGCTCTCTGGAACCAGTTACCTCCTGAGGTCCGGACCATCCCCACCCTATTGGCCTTCCGGAAAGCGTTGAAGACCTGGCTTTTCCGGCAGGCCTGGGGCCGTTGATCTCGCTCTTGCAAGATCTGGCCATGAATGGTGTGAATGAGTTTTAATGTTTTTAATTTTTAAATGTTTTTTATAATGATTTTTTAAATGCATTGTAAGCTGCCCAGAGTCTCCAGAGAAAGGCGGCATATAAATTGGACTAAATAAAATAAATAAAATAAGAAGTTGGAGTTGGAAGGGAACCTTGTAGGTCATCTAGTCCAACCCAATTTCCAAGCAGGAGACCTACACCAGTGATGGCTAACCTTTTTGCCATTGCGGGCCAAAAACGGGAGGAACGCAGGGTGGGCGCCCGTGTGCTTACCCACACCCATAATTCAATGTGCCCTGCCTCCCCATGCATGAGCATGCGACCCCCCCTCCCCCTGCTTTTGGCACACGATGGCCCGGTGGGCCTGGTAGGCCCGTTTTTCGCCCTCCCCAGGCTCCAGAGGCTTTGTAGGAGCCTGGGGAGGATGAAAATAGCCTTCCCCACCCCTCCAGAGGCCCTCTGGAGGCCGGAAACAGCCTGTTTCCCTACTTCCAGTGGGCTCTGAAGGCCGAAAATCAGCTGGCCAGCACGGACATGTGCGCTGGAGCTGAGCTAGGGCAATGCTCGCGTGCCCACAGATATGGCTCCGTGTGCCATCTGTGACACACATGCCATAGATTCGCCATCACCGCCCTACACCATTATACCATTAATTGGTGCCAAAAATGGCATTGGTGCCATTTTTGGCACCAAATGCGCAAACCGGAACGTGACCAGCTGGCTGGCGCACACATCCTTGTTTTGGGGGGCGTTTTTGGCCATTTTTTGCGCTGTTTTTTGGTCATTTTTCAGGCCATTTTCAGGCCGTTTCCCAGCACTCTGGGCCCGCCAGAGTCTTCTCTTCACTCTTTCTAGAGTCTCCACATCTTTTTTACATCGTGGCGACCAAAACTGAATGCCATATTCCAAGTGTGGCCTTACCAAGGCCTTATAAAGTGGCATTAACACTTCATGTGATCTTGATTCTGTCCCTCAGTTTATGCAGATGTTAAAAGATGTTCCAATTCCAAAAGACAAACATTTTTCTGCACTTTTCTTACCCAAATCATTTTGCCTGTATTATGAATGGCTCAACTAAAACTCACAAAATTAATCTTAACACCAGGAATCTTTGCTGGTTGGTGAAGGACCGTTCCCATCACCGCCGAACAATGGGCATGTGGCTCATTACTGCTAGGAATTAGGGCCAAGCAAATTCTGGAATATTTATTTATTTATTTATTTATTTATTTATTTATTTATTTATTTATTTATTTATTTATTATTGGTTCGATTTATATGCTGCCCTTTTCCGGAGACTCAGGGCGGCTTACAATGTGTAAAGCAATAACCTTCATATTTTTGTATATACCTGCTTAGTAGGGCTTTCGGCTCCCCCCAAGCGGTGTTCTTTTTTTTTTACAGAGTCAGTTTATTGCAGGTATAACCCTCCATTATGGTTTTTAATTTTTGATGTTTCTGCCAATAATCCATCTGGTCTATAGATGAGGCTCTGTCAATGCACTTGGTGGCCAGCAGGTGGCGCTTAAGTACCTTGATACTTATAATGAGACCAACTCAATTGGCAGAAAAGGACTTGGGGGGGGTGGAAAATAGCAAAATTTTGGATGCATAGTTGAGAAAGACGGGGCGGGAATCTCAGTTTTCTGCCTCAATTCATTCAGATGTCCTGAATGTATCATCAAAAACAAGTAAAAGGTAATGAATGCTAGTCGTTCCTGACTCTAGGGGGCGGTGCTCATCTCCGTTTCAAAGCCGAAGAGCCAGCACTGTCCAAAAACATCTCCGTGGTCATGTGGCCGGCATGACTCAACGCCAAAGGCGCACGGAACGCTGTTCCCTTCCCACCAAAGGTGGTCCCTATTTTTCTACTTGCATTTTTTACCTGCTTTCAAACTGCCCAGTTGGCAGAAGCTGGGACAAGTCACAGGACTTAAGTGGCGCTAGGGATTCGAACCGCTGAACTCCCAACCTTTCGATCGACCAGCTCAGCGTCTTAGCCGCTAAGCCACCGCATCCCTATTCAAAAACAGGTAGTGTAGAGCTAAGCTCCTGTCTAATGACCCTGTGGTTCCTTATTCGGGGGCTGTAAAATGTTAGAACATAAGAAATATTAATATGAAACCGCTTTCGATTTCAAATTCAAGCCGTCTAAAATGATTTGGGATCTGCTTCTCCCACCCTTCCTTTGTTTGAATCGTCACGCAGATTTCGGGTGGAATGACAGACCCTCAGTAAATGGGGTGGACGGTGTGCGTTCCTTGGTAGCCTGATGAGGTGGCTAAGATGCTGAGCTTATCGATCAGAAAGATCGGCAGTTCGGTGGTTCGAATCCCTAGTACAGGTCTCCTGTGTAAGCAGGGGGTTGGGCTTGATGACCTCCAAGGTCCCTTCCAACTCTGTTACTCTGTCCCCACCATACCTTGTCATGGGTATTGGGGTCCCCTCCATCGGCCAGATATTTATCGATAACAAGAATCCGGTTCTCCAGCGCGGCATCAAGAAACTGCTCTGGTTCCACCGATTCTATCTACGAAAAGAAAAGACAGATTTGTTTACTGGGGGCTCAAAAGGAGAGAATCGGGGTGCATAAAGGGAGGAAGAGTTGAAACAAGCTAAATTCGGGGAGCTTCAGGCTGCCATATTGACTTTATTTTGACTCCCTGTGGCCCCTGGAGGAGGGTTCGTTTCCTGACAGTGAGAATCATTAATCTCTGGAACAACCTGCCTCCAGAAGTTGTGAATGCTCCAACACTGGAAGTTTTTAAGAAGAGGTTGGGTAACCATTTGTCTGGAGTGGGGTAGGGTTTCCTGCCTAAGCAGGGGGTTGGACTAGAAGACCTCCAAGGTCCCTTCCAACTCTGTTATTCTGTTCTATTCTGTTCTGTTCTGTTCTGTTCTGTTCTGTTCTGTTCTATTCTGTTCCATTCCATTCCATTTTATTTTCTATTCTATTTTCTGTTCTAAATTCTTATTCTATTTTCTATTCTATTCTATTCTATCTATTCTATTCCATTCCATTCCATTCCATTCCATTCCATTTTATTTTCTATTCTATTTTCTGTTCTAAATTCTTATTCTATTTTCTATTCTATTCTATTCTATTCTATCTATTCTATTCCATTCCATTCCATTTTATTTTCTATTCTAAATTCTTATTCTATTTTCTATTCTATTCTATTCTATTCTATTCTATTCTATTCTATTCTATTCTATTCTATTCTATTCCATTCCATTCCATTCCATTCCATTCCATTCCATATTTATTATTCTATTCTATTCTGTTCTGTTCTGTTCTGTTCTGTTCTGTTCTATTCTATTCTATTCTATTCTATTCTATTCTATTCTATTCCATTCCATTCCATTCCATTCCATTCCATTCCATTCCATTTTATTTTCTATTCTAAATTCTTATTCTATTTTCTATTCTAAATTCTTATTCTATTCTGTTCTGTTCTGTTCCATTCCATTCCATTTTATTTTATTTTCTATTCTACTTTCTATTCTAAATTCTAAATTCTTATTCTATTTTCTATTCTATTCTATTCTATTCTATTCTATTCTATTCTATTCTATTCTATTCTATTCTATTCTATTCTATTCTATTCTATTCTATTCCATTCCATTCCATTCCATTCCATTCCATTCCATTCCATTTTATTTTCTATTCTAAATTCTTATTCTATTTTCTATTCTATTCTATTCTATTCTATTCTATTCTATTCTATTCCATTCCATTCCATTCCATTCCATTCCATTCCATTCCATTTTATTTTCTATTCTATTCTATTCTATTCTATTCTATTCTATTCTATTCTATTCTATTCTATTCTATTCTATTCTATTCTATTCTATTCTATTCTATTCCATTCCATTCCATTCCATTCCATTCCATTCCATTCCATATTTATTATTCTATTCTATTCTATTCTATTCTATTCTATTCTATTCTATTCTATTCTATTCCATTCCATTCCATTCCATTCCATTCCATTCCATTCCATTCCATTCCATTCCATTCCATTTTATTTTCTATTCTAAATTCTTATTCTATTTTCTATTCTAAATTCTTATTCTATTTTCTATTCTAAATTCTTATTCTATTTTCTATTCTAAATTCTTATTCTATTCTGTTCTGTTCTGTTCCATTCCATTTTATTTTATTTTATTTTCTATTCTACTTTCTATTCTAAATTCTAAATTCTAAATTCTTATTCTATTCTATTCTATTCTATTCTATTCTATTCTATTCTATTCTATTCTATTCTATTCTATTCTATTCTATTCTATTCTATTCCATTCCATTCCATTCCATTCCATTCCATTCCATTTTATTTTCTATTCTAAATTATTATTCTATTCTAAATTCTTGTTCTGTTCTGTTCTGTTCTGTTCTGTTCTGTTCTGTTCTGTTCCGTTCCATTCCATTTTATTTTATTTTCTATTCTACTTTCTATTCTACTTTCTATTCTAAATTCTAAATTCTAAATTCTAAATTCTAAATTCTAAATTCTAAATTCTTATTCTATTTTCTATTCTATTCTATTCTATTCTATTCTATTCTATTCTATTCTATTCTATTCTATTCTATTTTCTATTGTAAATTCTTATTCTATTTTCTATTCTAAATTCTTATTCTATTCTATTCTTCATTCCAATATTTATTCTATTCTATTCTATTCTATTCTATTCTATTCTATTCTATTCTATTCTATTCTATTCTATTCTATTCTATTCTATTCTACTCTACCCTACCCTACCCTACCCTACCCTACCCTACCCTACCCTACCCTACCCTACCCTACCCTACTCTACTCTATCTGTGGAATGGTTGCAGGAATTGGGTATGTCTAGTCTAGTGAAAAGAAGGACTAGGGATGACATGATGGTCTTCCAATATTTGAGCCACAAAGGAACAATAGGGTCAAGCTATTCTCCAAAGCACCTGAAGGCTGGACAAGAAGCAATGGATGGGAACTAATCAAGGAGAGAAGCAACCTAGAAATAAGGAGAAATTTCAATGAGAACCCTTAATCAGTGGAACAGAAGTTGCCTTCAGAAGTTGTGGGTGCTTCATCACTGGAGGCTTTTAAGAAGAAACGAGAGCCACTTTGTCTGGGATGTCATAGGGTCTTCTGCTTGAACAGAGTTGGACTAGAAGACCTCAGAGGTCCCTTCCAACTCTGTTACTCTGTTATTCCTTTTATTAGGAATGGCAAACCACCTTCCTCTCGTTGCCAAGGAAACGCCACGGACACGAAGAAGTCTTTTATATAAAGAAGCCGAAAGAGAACGATAATTTTATCTTCTTGTTGCAAGTTTTTATCTGCCATCCTTTTTACATTTGTCCTTTCCCGAAATAGAGGCTTCCCCAGAGGCTGACTTGTCTTGCAAAATAGAGCTGAGAAATGAATGAGCAAATGGGAGCAAAGGAATTTATACATGTCTTCTTCTTCTTCTTCTTCTTCTTCTTCTTCTTCTTCTTCTTCTTCTTCTTCTTCTTCTTCTTCTTCTTCTTCTTCTTCTTCTTCTTCTTCTTCTTCTTCTTCTTCTTCTTCTCCTTCTCCTCCTTCTCCTTCTCCTTCTCCTTCTCCTTCTCCTTCTCCTTCTCCTCCTTCCTTTTCTTCTTCTTCTCCTCCTTCTCCTTCCTCTTATTCTTCTTCCTCTACTTCTCCTTCCTCTCCTCCTCCTCCTCCTCCTCCTCCTCCTTTTCTTCTTCTTCCTTCTCCTTCCTCTTCTTCTTCCTTTCCTCCTTCCTCTTCTTCTCCTTCCTCTTCCTCTTCTTCTTCCTTCTCTCCTTCTCCTTCTCCTCCTCTTTCTTCTACTTCTTCTTCTCCTCCTCCTCCTCCTTTTTCTTCTTCTCTTCCTCCTCCTCCCCCTCTCCTCCTCCTCCTCCTCCCTCTCCTTCTTCTCCTCCTTCTTCCCCTTTTCCTTCTCCTCCTGCTCCTCCTCCTCCTTCAAAAGGGGAGTGAAGATAGTTGTAGTTGCAGATAAACTAGAACATAGATAGGTAGAATAACTATATTGTCACTTTAAATGAACCTTATTCGGCATCCATTAAAATGAAATTCTGTTGCATACAGCTTATTTATTTATATAGATATTTATATAGATTAACAGAGTTGAAGGAATCTTGTAGGTCATCTAGTCCACACACACCCTCCCAATGTAGGAAATCCTACATTATTTCTGACCGACGGCAGTCCAGTCTCTTCTTGAAAGCCTCCAGGGATGAATCTCCCACAACATCCAAAGGCAACTTCTGTTCCATCGCTTGACTGTTCTCATAATCAGAAAATTCCTCCTTATTTCCAGGTTGAATCTCTCCTTGGTCAGTTTCCATCCATTATTCCTTGTCTGGTCTCCAGGTGCTTTGGAAAATAGCTTGAGCCCCTTCCTCTCTGTGGCAAATAGCTTGAGCCCCTTCCTCTCTCTGAACCCCTCAAATATTGGAAGACTGCTATCCTGTCTCCCCTGGTCCTTCTCTTCACTAGACTAGCCATGCCCAGTTCCTGCAACCGTTCTTCGCATGTTTTATCCTCCAGTCCCCTCATCATCCTGGTTGCTCTTCTCTGCACCTTTTCTAGAGTCTCAACATCTTTTTGATAGTGTGGTGACCAAAACTGGATGCAGGATTCTAGATGTGGCCTTACTAAGGCTTTATAGAATGGTGTTAGTACCTTACTTGATTTTGATTGTATGCCTCTTGTTAACGCAATTTAGGATTGCAAGTAAGAGTGGCCACACGTCCCAAAAACTGGGGGGAGGGGGGACAAGTTTTCTAGAAAGAAGCAGGAGAGAGAGGACCAGCTGCCCCTCCAAAAGCCCCCTTCTGAACTAGATAGTTAGAATAACTTTCTTGTCACTTTAGATGTAGATTAAAATGAAATTTCGTTGCATACATTTCTCAAAGGGTTGCACCTCCCATATGCACTACATAAACATGACAAAATAAATAAAGACAAAATTAGGCATATTCCCACATATATTATATGACACGGAGAAACAACACAGTTCAGGTGATATACCTGCACATGGCAAGAAAAATGAATCCTCCAAGTTTACATTAACTGAAATCCTGCTAGAAATACTTTGAAACCCCCTCCCAGAGGGGAGCAACAGACTCAGACCGTGAAGTGGGTTTGTGGGGTCTTTAACAATACTTCAAACTCTAAGCACAGAGCTCTTATAAGCAGCATCCTGAATAACGGAAAGTGAGCTTCCTATAATCTTCTCCACTGTCCTCACCACTCTCTGTAGGGACTTTCTATCTGAGGCACTGCTGCCACCAAACCAAACCAATGCAGTTTGTTAAAAACCTCTCCTTCGTGCCTCTGTAAAAAGTGTCCAGAAGGACAAAGATGTGCTCTCCTCATCCGATGCAGGAAATGTAGATGCTGGTTTGCATGCTTCATTAAGGATGATGTGTGGACAGACCAGTTCAGATTGTTAATTATCTGCACCCCCCAGATACTTAATATGTATCTATTATTAGTATCTAATATTAACTCTGATAAGCAAAGCCATTTTTAGCCCTTGCTACTGTCTAATCAGGATGCTCAAGGCCAGATCTAATTTCATCTCTGAGCTGGACACTTGACTCTTTCGGGGCAGCCTGACTCCTTCTCAAAGATGCTGAAGATGCCCTATCGAGTTTTTCCACGTTTTGAGAAATCCTCCAGAATACTCACAACAATTTCCGGCTCCTGAGGTTTGGGGAGGACCACTTTCTTACACTTTTTCTTCTTCTGCTTGCGATGCTTGACAATGGCCGCCAAATCATCCAAGGTGTCAATCTTCAACCTGGCATTATTGAGGGCCTCAAGCTGGAAAAGATAGTGGCGGCATCAACGTGAGGAATAATAAGCTCGTTACACAGTCGTAAGTCGGGATGCCAGATCTGAGCTGTAAATCTCTAGAAGGCCCCCTAGAGCAGGGGTCAGCAACCTGCGGCTCTGGAGCTGTATGTGGCTCTTTCACCCCTCTGCTGCGGCTCCCTGTCACTCAAAATATGTGTCACAACTTCCAATGTGCAACACCTGCCGACATGCAATTTATTGAGCTTTTCAACTCCCAGTATGCCAACCATGGATAAATCCAAGAAAAGAAAAGTTTCAGAAGAAAAGAGAACGTTTAATTCAACTACATATGCTAGTTTTGCGGCTGTTCAAGAAATAGTCAGGCACGGGAAGGGTTTTGTGGCTCCTGGCAGGGGTGAAATCTAAAATTTGTTAACTACAGGTTCTGTGGGCGTGGCTTGGTGAGGGGGGGGTAATGTGACCGGGTGGACGTGGCTAATTTTTTTTTACTTTTAAAACCATTTTTTCTACAACCTCTTCAGCGAAGAGGTTATAAAAAAAATGCTTTCAAAAGGCTCTGACGATCTCAGCTGAGTTGCCTGATCAGCAGAGGCTTTTTTTTTTCATTTAAATGCCTCTGACGATCAGGCAACTCAGCTTGAATCGTCAGAGGCCTTTAAAAGGAAAAAAGCCTCTGCCGATCAAGCAACTCAGCTTGGATCGTCAGAGGCATTTAAAAGAAAAAAAGTCTCTGCCGATCAAGCAACTCAGCTTGGATCGTCAGAGGCATTTAAAAGAAAAAATTCCTTACTTGCTCTTCTCGGAACTTTTTCCAAAGTCCAAAAAAGGACATATTAACAAACCTTGAAAGTCAGTCAAAGTTGGACTCCTGGTCCTTCTGATTCCAAACAGAACCAAAGCATAGCTACTTTGAGTTTTTTCCACCCCACCCTTTCCACTTTGCTAGCCCCGAATTCCTGCTTCACCGCCTTTTGAGGGCATCTCTATGTCAGGGTTCCAAGTAATAACACCCATGGCGAACAAGATTCCGAGGCGGGTAGATTCCTCAAAGAATAGTTTTATTTGGATATATCATATTGGCACAGTTCTGGTGAAAACTGTGGGAACTTTCAGGTGACACCTTGATTTTTGGACCATGTGACTGATAGTTTGGGGAGGAGGAAAAACTTTTAATATTAATTAGGAGAAAACAGCAGTAACCCTCAAGAATTGGTTTTTACCTACCATATTTTCCGGCGTATAAGACGACTGGCCGTATAAGACGACCCTCCTCAGAGCTATTTGAGGCTCATCAGAGCCTTTCGGGCTGGTCTGCCTGGTTACAGGAGAATGAGACCCGGCGTATAAGACGATCCCCGACTTTTGAGAAGATTTTTGTGTGTTAGAAGGTAGTCTTATACGCAGGAAAATACAGTAATTAAAAGAACGTTTTTCCCTTTCCCCAGTCACATGGTCCAATCAAGGTGCCATGTGGTCGCCTGGTAACATTGCTCCTCCTCTCTCTCGGGCCACCTGTGGGAATGGCCTTGGTTCCCAGGAGGAAGTGTTTTGTTTTGGCTACAAAACCCCAGCTATTCTCAAATCCCCCCAGCAAAGCTGTCGACTCAGCTTTGGAGTTGACACTCTACAGGCTTTTACAGAAACGCAGCCAATGGCTCACCTTTTTCTTCTTCTCGTCTTCTGCTTTCTGCTTCTCTCTTTCCACCGATTCCCACCAGGGCCCAGCCGGACCGGAGCGCCAACGTTCAGGTTCCCAGGCTGAGCCTCTCGCGCGTGCTGCAAAACTGCCGACTTTCTCTTCGGGCCGTTCCTCACTTACCTACGGAAGGAGAGACCAAGGAGGAAAACAGTCACAAGCAGGATGCTGTCTGTGGGTCGTGCGAGGGCTCCCAAGGCATTTTAACCAGGGGTGAAATCCAGCAGGTTCTGGAGAACCGGTAGCGGAAATTTTGAGCAGTTCAGAGAACTGGCAAATGACACCTCTGGCTGGCCCCAGAGTGGGGTGGGAATGGGGATTTTGCAGTATCCTTCCCCTGGAGTGGGGAGGGAATGGGGATTTTGCAGTATCCTTCCCCTGGAGTGGGGAGGGAATGGGGATTTTGCAATATCCTTCCCCTGGAGTGGGGAGGGAATGGGGATTTTGCAGTATCCTTCCCCTGGAGTGGGGTGGGAATGGGTATTTTGCAGTATCCTTCCCCTGGAGTGGGGAGGGAATGGGGATTTTGCAGTATCCTTCCCCTGGAGTGGGGTGGGAATGGGGATTTTGCAATATCCTTCCCCTGGAGTGGGGAGGGAATGGGGATTTTGCAGTATCCTTCCCCTGGAGTGGGGTGGGAATGGGGATTTTGCAGTATCCTTCCCCTGCCACGCCCCCCCCAAGCCACACACCCCCAAGCCACGCCCACAGAACCAGTAGTAAAAAAAATTGGATTTCACCACTGATTTTTAACGCCCCCGAACAGGGGTGGGGGGTATGTGAGCGCTGCTGGGAGGCAAGGAGGAATTCAGAAGTTTGCAGAAATTAAAAGCAAAATATTGACAGCCTTAATAGTTTTCTCAGATAGATGACATAGGAGCGGAGCCGAGCCCGACAATAGAAATAGAAAGCAGCAATTGGAAAGAGGAGGGGAGGGAGAGAGGGAGGGAGGGGGAGAATTGGCAGAGAACTTTTAAGACTCGTGGATCTCAACTCCCAGAATTCTGGCAGTTGAAGCCCACAAGTCTTTTTTTTTTTATTGAAAATTTTAAAAAAGTTTTACATATATTTCCCCTTCCCCCCGCCCATTCCTCCCTTACCCTCCCTAATCCACCCCCCACTTCCCAAAGCAAAATACAGGGTATCACATTTAACAATCATAAGCTAA
Source organism: Coluber constrictor foxii (assembly GCA_038048745.1). Classification (NCBI taxonomy): domain Eukaryota; kingdom Metazoa; phylum Chordata; class Lepidosauria; order Squamata; family Colubridae; genus Coluber; species Coluber constrictor. Next base: position 37,056,564 of record CM075967.1, read on the forward strand.
TATAAGCTAGTAATCTATAGTCCCCTATCACCCTCTTGAACTTTTAACTCCCTTTTACTAATCTAAGCTTAAGTGCATTATAAAACTCCCTTAACCCCTTCTTTATTCAAAAGCTATTTGTAATTTTTTAGTCTTGTATTTGCCTTGGATATAATTCCATCCATCTTTCCAGTCCAGCCTAAATTTTTCATTTGAATAGTCTTTTAAATAGGCTGAAGTTTTAACCATTTCTGCTAAGTTTGTTACGTTTAATGTCCATTCTTCAAGAGATGGTAGGTCTTCCTTCTTCCAGTGAAGCCCACAAGTCTTAAAGGTTGGCCAAGGTTGGAGACCCCTGTCCTAGACAACACCGAGCTCTGTTGGCTGGACGTGAGGATGGAGAAAGGATCCATCTCTGCCCCTTCCTTCTGTTGCATCTTTTTATAAGGGTGAGGAACCTGAAATGGGGGTGGGAGAAGGAAGGAAGCATCTCTCCCTGGTGCCCTGAAATGTGGAAACTCAGTTCCGTGAGAAAATTGCATTCCAGAAGAACAGAGCTGAAAGGGACCTCGGAAGATCTTCTAATCCAACCCCTCTGCTCAAGCAGGAGGCCATTTCAGACCAATGGATGTCCTATCTCTTCTTAAAAAAACCTCCCGTGATGGAACGGCCACAACTTCTGGTGGCCAGCTGTTCCACTGGATAATTGTCCTCCCTGTCAGGAAATTTCTCCTTAGTTCTAGGTGGCTTCTCTCCTTGATAAGTTTCCATCCTTTGCTTCTTGTCCTGCCCTCTGGTGCTTTGGAGATTAGGTTGATCCCTTCTTCTTCGGGGTAGCCCCTTAGGGAAGCTAGCATACTTATTGGAGCAGACACTCAAACTGAAGTTACAAATCTGAGTTTAAATACAAAGTGTGGTTCTTGGGAGTTGGGTGGGGATGGGGGTCTTTTAAAAACTCAACTAATAATTCTGGGAAGAAGGAGAACCATCCAACTCTTTTCCTAGAGGTGCCAGTTCTTCACATACAGAATGGAATGGAATAACAGAGTTGGAAGGGACCTCGGAGGTCTTCTAGTCCAACCCCCTGCTTAGGCAGGAAACCCTACCCCACTTCAGACAAATGGTTATCCAACATCTTCTTAAAAACTTCCGGTGTTGGAGCAGTCACAACTTCTGGAGGCAAGTACAGAGATAAGCCTTAGGGAAATGTTATGGTTGCAGCTTATTGTTTTTATCTTATTTGCCATCCAAAATCATGCAGTTGAGATGGGCAACCGGACAAACCCAGTTTAATTAAATTAATAATTCCATCAGACACCCCTTCCCCACTTGCATTCAGAAGGGCCCCCTGCAAGACAGACAAGATTCTTAACATTGCTGAAATTCATCCGTCCGCAATTAACTTGACCCTCATCCAATGCAGCAAATATCTGGGTCTTTATTTGACCCGGTTTGTGGTGGTTGTGTGAAAACAAGGTATCCCAAGTGGCCCTTAATCAGAAATGAGAGCAAAATGTTTTGCTCCTTGTTAAGATGTAAGGGATTCAGCAAACGACTAATTGGAGAGCGAAAGGTGTCTGTTAAATCCCGAGTGACATTTGCCGACGCAGATGACATATTTGCCTGATTGTCGAAAACGATGCCGTTACTCAGAGTTATGCAGATCATCCCCAGAAATAACATAAAATGAAGGTTCAGAGAAATTAACAAGTTGAATTGCTTGATGCAGACGCTGGATGCAATGGACTGAGCATATTTTAGAGTAGGGGTGTCAAACTCAATTTCATTGAGGGCCGCATCAAGGTTGACCTTGGGGGGGTGTGGCCAACTGGGTGGGTGTGGCCAGCTTGACGCCACTCTCCAAACTGCTGGCCTGTTTTCTCTTTGCATTGGTTAGACCGAACTGAAGCTACGCTGGCCCGATCTTTCCTCTTTGCATTGCTAGACCAGGGGTCAGCAACCCACAGCTCTGGAGCCGCATGTGGCTCTTTCATCCTTCTGCTGTGACTCCGTCAACTCAAAATATGCGTCACAACCGTCAATGTGCGACAGCCACTGGCATACGATTTATTGAGCTCTTCAACCCCCGGTAGGCCAACCATGGATAAATCCAAGAAAAGTTTCAGAAGAAAACAGAACGTTTAATTCAAGGAGCCTGAGTAGCGTAGGGGAGTAATGCCTTCTACAAAGGCAGCATTTAAGATCCAGCTGCCTGCAATTACTTGCGAGTTCAATCCCAGGCAGGCTCAAGGTCGACTCAGCCTTCCATCGTTTATAAGGTGGGTAAATTGAGGACCCAGTTTGTTGGGGGCAATAAGCTGACTTCGTATAAATATAAATATACAAAAGTATGAAGGCTATTGCTTAACGCACTGTAAACCGCCCTGAGTCTCCGGAGAAGGGTGGCATATAAATCAAATTTAAAAAAAAACTATATATACTAGTTTTGTGGCCCCTCAAGAAATAGTCAGGCACGGGAAGGGTTTTGTGGCTCCCGGTGTTTTCTTTTCTGTGGGAAACGGGTCCAAATGGCTCTTTGAGTGTTTAAGGTTGCAGACCCCTGCTTTAAGGAGAAATCACAAAAAATTCATTGCAGAGAAAACACCCACAGCCTAACAGAACCTCCAGATTCAGGCAAAGTCTACTTGCCAAGGCTGGCAAGGGAACGACTGAAATTAGAAAATGGGGAACCGTGTTAAGTGATCCATTTCCAGCTTTTCCTGCCCCTCTCGGCATGGAGATAGAAGGCAGAAAACAATTCCATCACATTTTGTTATGATTTTAATTCTGGCTCCTCATGCATTTTTAAAGTGACAAGCGGCTTATGAATTATTTCTGGTTGATTGCGTTGTCATGTTATTTTAATTGTGTTTTAAATCAAACGCCAGCCTTGTCAACGGCTGGGTATGTGCCTTGTTGTGGAACAGCAAGGTATAAATTATGGAAGTAAACAAGCATCGAGGCCTCTCTGGCAGGAGAAAACAGCGCGGCTCTGATCCGACAGCTTTCACCCGTGTTGGGCTACAGCGCTCATTTATTTATTTATTTATTTATTAAATTTATATACCGCCCTTCTCCTTGCGGACTCAGGGCGGTGAACAGCCAGATAAAAACAGTACATAAAACTTAAAAAATTTTAAAACCCATATAAATTTTCGCTGAAAGTTAAGACAATTAAATACTTAAAATACAACAACCCTACAATACTAAAAATCTAAAAGATTCAACAGGGATCAGGCTAGACCGGCAAGTTGGAAGAGGTAAGTTTTTAGGGCCCGACGAAAAGTCCGGAGGTCGGAGATTGTTCTCAGTTCTGGAGGAAGATCATTCCAGAGGGTAGGGGCTGCCACAGAGAAGGCTCTCCCCCTGGGGGTCGCCAGCCGGCATTGTCTGGCTGACGGCACCCTGAGGAGGCCCTCTCTGTGGGAGCGCACCGGCCGGTGGGAGGCAATTGGCGGCAGAAGGCGGTCCCGTAAGTACCCTGGTCCAAAGCCATGGAGCGCTTTAAAGGTGATCACCAACACCTTGAAACGCACCCGGAAGTCCACCGGCAACCAATGCAGCTCGCGCAGGAGAGGTGTCACCTCACCTTGGGGAATAATTGGACGGGTTGGGGATGATGGTGGATAGAATCAGGGTTGGGCTGCTGGGGATTCGGGAGAACCTCTGGTTAAGATTCTGTGCAGTTCGGAAAACCCCCAAATCCCACTTATGGCTGGTCTTGCCCACTCCACCCCTCCCCTCCCAGGAGTCTCCATGCGGGCCATTTTGGATACAGGTAAGTGCAAGGTGCATGCAGAGGCTCAGGTAGGGCAAAAAACGGGCCTACTGGAAATTCGGGAAGGCCAGAAAGGGACTTGTTTCCTGCCTCCAGAGCCATGATGGCAAAACTATGGCATGCGTGCCACAGGTGGCATGCAGAGCCATATCAATGGGCATGCGAGTGTTGCCCTAGCTCAGCTGATTTTTGGGTCTTCCGGGGCTATTTCCGGCCTCTCGAGGGCCTCCTGGGGGCAGAGGGAATTTTTGCCCTCCACAGGCTCCTAGGAAGGCTCTGGAGGCTGGGGAGAGCGAAAAATGGGCCTTCCAGTCCCACCGGAAGTCGGCAAACAGGCCATTTCCGGCCACTGGAGGGCCTCCGGAGGGATGGGGAAGGTTGTTTTCACCCTTCCCAGGCTCCAAGTAAGCCTCTAGAGCCTGGGGAGGGCGAAAAACGGGCCTACTGGGCCCACTGTGCCATCGTGTGCCAAAAGTGGGGGGAGCGCAGGGATGTCACACTTGCCTGTGCGGGGGGAGTGGGGTGCACTGAATTATGGGTGTGGGTGAGTGCAACCCCCCCCACGCACACTCCCCGCTTTTGGCACACGGTAACAAAAAGGTTAGCCATCACTGCTCTGGAGGGCCTTCGGAGCCTGGGGAGGCTGTTTTCACCCTCCTGGAGGCTAGGGAAAAGCCTCTAGAGCCCGGGGAGGGCAAAACCGGAATTTATTTCCTCTAGAACAGGGGTCTCCACCCGTGGCAACTTTAAGCCTGGAGGACTTCAACTCCCAGAATTCTGGGAGTTGAAGTTCTCCAGGCTTAAAGTTGCCAATGTTGGAGACCCCTGCTCTAGAAGGCACAAGGCTGGGGATGGACCAGAATGAAAGAGACGGGATAGGATTCACTTCTAGGCACCCTGAAAAAACAAATCTCCTTCTCACCACTTGGAACAAGCCACAGACGTGAAACTGACCAGAGGAAATTTGGGTGGGTACAATTTTCACAAGGGCGTTTTCACCCTCCCCAGGCTCCTAGAAAGTCCCTGGAGCCTGGGGAGGACGAAAAACAGGCCTACTGGGCTCACTGTGCCAAAAGTGAGGGGAACAGAGGGGTGGGGTGTCACATGTGCATGTGGGGGGGGGGGGGCGGAGGGTATTGAATTATGGGTGTGGGCACACGCATGCACACGCATGCCCCCCCCGAGCTCCCCCTCCTTTTGGCATGTGACAGCAAGAAGGTTAGCCATCCCTGCCCTACCCCATTTCTGACAGATGGCGGTCCAGTCTCTTCTTGAAAGCTTCCAGGGTTGAAGCTCCCCCCACTTCTGAAGGCAAACTGATTTTCTCTGATTTCCCTTCTTTTCTTTCACCTTCACCCATCCGTCTTGTGGGCCCTCCTTGACGCATTTGAAGCTTCTGCAGAGTGCCAACCCATCTAAGCTGTGTGCCCCTCCCTCACCGGGAGAACGGTGCCAGCTCCAGCTCTGACGGGCCTCCCATGCCACCGTTCCTCCTGCCCCAGATGAAGCAACTTCTAATTATAGACAAGCCTCAGGGTGTGACACTCTACAAAAACATGATGTGGTGTCAGTGCCCAGTCACATTTCCAGTCGGGGTAGCCGAAGGGCAGGCAGAGACAGCCAGGCGCCAGAGGCACAGCCGGTCCCAAATCCCCTTCGTTGCCTTGGGGAAGGATCCTCTGGGTCCCCCACTCCCCTCGTTCGGAGCCCTGAAGCTCACCTAATACAACCCCTGCCCAGGGTCCAGTAAAGCACCAGGGCGCTTAGCCAAAACGCCTGCCCTCCATCTCTCTCCCCATTTACAGAGCCTTCCTAATTCATGAGACATACAAGTTGCATTCACACAACACACGGAGCCACTCATCAGCTGTTATTTGTACCCGGGACTCAGTTTGGGGAAGGATAGTTGGCCAGCACTATATGGTTTAGCCCAGGGGTCAGCAACCTGCAGCTCTGGAGCTGCATGTGGCTCTTTCATCCTGCTGCGGCTCCGTCACTCAAAATATGCATCACAACCACCAATGTGTGACACCTGCAGGCACACAATTTATTGAGCTTTTCAACCCCCGGTGGAGGCCAACCATGGATAAATCCAAGAAAAGAAAAGTTTCAGAAGAAAACAAAACGTTTAATTCAACTACATACGCTACTTTTGTGGCCGCTCAAAAAATAGTCAGGCACAGGGAAGAGTTTTGTGGCTCCCGGTGTTTCCTTTTGTGTGGGAAACGGGTCCAAATGATTCTTTGAGTGTTTAAGGTTGCAGTGTTTAAGGTTAGCCCAAACTTTCTCAAACTTGGCAACTTTCAGATGTGTGGATTTCAACTTCCAGAATTCCACACCGGTGGGGCATTCTGGGAGTTGAAGTCTACACATCTGGAACTTGTCGAGATTAGGAAGCAGTGGTTTAGCCTGTTAGAGAAATCAACCAGCTTGGTTAGTTTATAATCCACTGTACAGTTGCAGGAACTGGGCCTGGCTAGTCTAGTGAAGAGAAGGACCAGGGGAGACAGGATAGCATCTTCCAATATTTGAGGGGCTCCCACAGAGAGGAGGGGCGTCAAGCTATTTTCCAAAGCACCCGAAGGCCAGACAAGGAATAATGGATGGAAATTGATCAAGGAGAGACTCAACCTGGAAATAAGGAGGAATTTTCTGACAGAACAATCAACCCATGGAACAGAAGTTGCCTTCGGAAGTTGTGGGAGCTTCATCACTGGAGGCTTTCAAGAAGAGATTGGACTGCCATTGGTCAGAAATGGTGTATGGTCTCCTGCTTGGTGGGGGGTTGGACTAGATGACCTACAAGGTCCCTTCTAACTCTGTTAATCTGTAATCTGTATGGGCAAAGCCAGAAAACAAGCTTCTTCGGTCACTGGGTGAAGTGTGGAAAACCAGCCAATCTGCTTGCTTTATGTGTGGTGAACCCAAGAATGTAAGATAACCAACCAATCCCTGTAGGTCTTATTAAAGAAGACAACTGGGGAAAGGGCCTATTTAGGGCCCACTTGGGGACCCCAGGAACTCAAGTTGAGCACTTCTCCCTGGAAAGTCCTTCTGAAACGAACCACCTGAAGCATCCCATCGCTCAGGGCACAGGAATCCTGAACCTCCTCACTACAGAAACACGATTCCCATCTTGGCATTCCCACCTTCTCTGGCCAAGCAGCCATGGAATGTCTCCATTGCTCTCCTGGGGAATGCCAGGACACCATGAGAGGGTCAACACTGCTTCTCTGCTTCCTTCCTTCTTAGGCTAACGGATTCCTAGGGATCTTGAACGGCTTTCATAAGAGGGCGAACAGGTTTTAGGCCTGATGCAACCACCAAAATAAGACAAACCTCCCGCACCCCGCTATCTTAAGACGAGGAATGGATTTGTTGATGTTTCTAGGACGAGGTCCTAAGGAGAACCTCTCTTCTCCATTGGGATCTATGAAGTATCCAGAAGGTTTTCTGGGGAGTTGTGAAGGTCACCCAGCTGAAGAAACAACAGCATACTCTAGTTCAGGGATCTCCAACCTTAACGACTTTAAGAATTGTGGACTTCAACTCCCAGAGTCGCTAAGGTTGGAGACCCCTGCTCTCGCTGACCCAAGACGTGTCTCCAGAGGGGGTATTCAGCCAGTTCGGGCGAATCTGTAGTAGCAATCGGCTCTACGCTGTCCTATTTAGCCACGTTTTCAATCCGTGTACATGCGTGGAAGTAGCACGGGTGAGCGGCTCACATTTTCGGTGCTGGTCGAACCTGTGCTGGGTGAACATTTTTGGTGCTGGGCAAATCTGTAGGTAAATCAGGTGAATCCTACCCTCTGCTTCTCTCCATCAAATGAAGTTTCCATCTGCTTAACGCACAGAGGAAAGGTCTTTGCTGGCTGAGGAACTCCAGGAGTTGAAGTCCACAAGTCTTAAAGTTGCTAAGGTTGGAGACCCCTGACTTAGATGGACTTCTTCTAATGTGTTGAACCAGAAACAACTTTCTCCTATTTCACTCTAATTTAATCATGTTAGAAGAGCCCATTTAGAGAACAAGCCAGAAGCGAAAATTGTCCAACAGCTGGACGATGATGGCTGTGAGTTCGGTTTTAAAAAGAACATCCCACGTTGTGCAGGCAGAATAAACATGCCGGCTCCTGGGAATGCAAACCTGGCTCATTCACATCATCTGTAGCTCACAGTTCTTCAAGCATTCGCCTCCAGGCATCACAAACACACAACTGTGAAGCCTTGTTTGAAATGATTGATTCCACTTATGCATCCCATATTTCTATTCAGAGAGCATTTCAACCCTGGGATGCAGAGAGAAAATATGGATTGGACATGGAGGATGGGTTCACGTTGACATCAGACGGTGCTGCGTGGGGGCGAATACCACCTTTGATTGACACATGAAACCCCAGATCCCAAATAACAAGAACATCGCTATTCACAGAGTGTGTTACGTCCAAACCAACAAACAACTGGTATTCTGGCTGTTTCACACAACGGCCTGAATCGATGGACAAATGTTGTCACAAACACTTGTTCTATAGGGGCCTACTTTAGACTTGCGCAAACTCATCTACGTGATTTGAGGAGATGGATTCAGACAATCCAAAGCTCTCCAATCATTTACTACTAGACAGTGGTGAAATTCAAATTTTTTAAAATTTGAATTCTATGGGTGTGGCTTGGTGGGCATGGGTTGGTGGGTGTGGCAGAGGAAGGATATTGCAAAATCCCCATTCCCACCCCACTCCAGGGGAAGGATATTGCAAAATCTCCATTCCCACCCCACTCCAGGGGAACAATACTGCAAAATCCCCATTCCCTCCCCACTCCAGGGGAAGGATACTGCAAAATCTCCATTCCCACCCCAGTCTAGGGAAATGATACTGCAAAATCCCCATTCCTTTCCCACTCCTGGGGGAAGGATATTGCAAAATCTCCATTCCCAGCCCACTGTGGGGACAGCCACAGGTGGTATTTCCGGTTTCTCCGAACTACTCAAAATTTCCGCTACCGGTTCTCCAGAACCTGCTGGATTTTACCTCTGCTTCTAGGCCAACCTGATAGCCAGGTCTAACTATTACAATATTGATCTTCGCCAAAAGTTTGAGGAGGCACGCCGCACCGGTGATGAATATATGATTATATTTCACTCAACATTTCATATACATTATTCATCACGGTTATTCGTCACTTGCTAATGGCAAAAAAAAAATAAAAATGTGATTCATTAACCAGCTAGAAAATGGATCCATCACAGCGCAAGTTAAAATCCCCCACATTTTATGCAGATCTTAGCTCAGTGTGCAGGAGAGCTGCCCATTGATAAGGTTAAACAGAAAGCTTTAAAAAGGGATTCTGAATTTCAATCCGTACGTTCCCCCAAGTATGCCCTTTGTCAGCCTGAATGCTGATGGCTTACATAACGCTGTGTGTTTGTGATTTTATTCTTAATTTCTCCTGGAGCAAAATAAAGCCTTTGAAGTTTTGGGGAGGAATTCTGCTCCCCTCCTGGCTCAAGGGTGAGATTTGATCCAGTTACTGAAATGACCCACTTTCTGGTACATTCCTCATGCACGTCGGCGTTGCGGCCTCGCTATGCAAGAATTTAGCGCATGCACGCATCAGCTAAATTGGCACAGAACATAGAAACACAGAGGTTTCTGTGAGAGTGAGAGGCAATCTTGTTTAAAAAAAAAAGAAGAGCTGTGCTTGAAAACAAAGACGAAATTCGAGTCGAGTCTGCCAGCATTCTTTCCCATAACATATTTCACCAGCTTTCTCATGAACCCATTTTCTGGGTTCATACAATACATGGGACCAAGCCAAGCTGGCTTTACAGATCACATTCAACCGATGGGCGAGAGGGGGGGCAGGGGAGATGCTGGAGCCACAGTTTCAATTAATCGAATTCCCTATGAAACGTGATGCAAAAACAGAAGTATGAACTGACCTGGGGGAATCCCAGAATTGCTTTTTTCAGGAGGCAACTGGACTATCTTGTGGGATTTTTTTTTTTTTGGTCTTTGAAGACACTTTGCTTCTCATCCAAGAAGCTTCTTCAACTCTGACAGGATAGTGGGGAATGGAATGGAATGAGAAGCTTCTTGGATGAGAAGCACCCTTGGGACAACCATGACCTGGATGTCTGAGAATCTCTACAGGTTTTTAACTATCCAATTTATTTATTTATTTATTATTTATTTATTAATCAAATTTCTATACCGCCCATCTCCTTCCGGACTCAGGGCGGTGAACAGCCAATTTAAAACCAATAACAATACAGTGAGTTAAAACGTACAATAACCAATAACAATACAGTGAGTTAAAATTTGGGATAAACACCCTTGGAATGGTGTGGATTAAGAAAGGATTTCCATAACCATGACCTGGATGACGGAGAATCTCTACAGACTTTGGCCTGGGGGAAGTATAGACCCATCTCGCAGTTCTCTGCATCCTCCCTTCATAACAGCTCTAATGATTTGATCTATCAGTCATGATAGATCCATCCTGCTTCGCTTACTCAAAGCGAACTCAAAGAACTGGCCTTGGACTGGATTAGAATAGTAGGGTTGGAGAGGATCTTGGAGGCCTTCAAGATCCTCAACCCTTGTCCATGGCAGGAGACTTTATTGCATCTTGGACATCTCCCCCCCACCTGAATACTTCCAGTGAAGGAAGCACCCATAACATCTGAAGGCAACTTCTATTCCATTGATTTATCGTTTTCACTATCAAGAAATTTCTTCTTTCGTTCAAGGTTGGTTAATGAGCTTCCTTACACCCATCACTTCTTGTCCTGCCCTCAAGTGTTTTGGAGAATAGGTTGACCCCTTGTTCCTGGTGACAGCCCTTCAAGCATTGGGAGGCAGCTCTCCCATCACCCCCTAATCCAGGGGTCTGCAACCTTAAACACTCAAAAGAGCCATTTGGACTCCTTTCCCACAGAAAAGAAAACACCGGGAGCCACAAAACCCTTCCCGTGCCTGACTATTTCTTGAGCGGGCACAAAACTAGCAGATGTAGTCGAATTCAATGTTCTCTTTTCTTCTAAAACTATTCTTTTCTTGGATTTATCTATGGTTGGCCCACCGGGGGTTGAAAAGCTCAATGAAATCCCGTCACACATTGGTGGTTGTGACTTTTAGTTTGAGTGACAGGGAGCCGCAGCAGAGGGGTGAAAGAGCCACATTCGGCTCCAGAGCCGCAGGCTGCTGACCCCTGCCCTAATCCTTTTCTTTGTTATACTAAATGTAAAGCTTTCCCTGCACATGTGTGCTACTCGTTCCCGACTCTAGGGGGCGGTGCTCATCTCTGTTTCAAAGCTGAAGAACCAGCGCTGTCCAAAGACGTCTCCGTGGTCATGTGGCTGGCATGACTCAACGGCAAAGGCACATGGAACGCTGTTCCCTTCCCACCAATGGTGGTCCCTATTTTTCCACTTGCATTTATTACCTGCTTTCGAACTGCTAGGTTGGCAGAAGCTGGGACAAGTAACGGGAGCTCACTCCGTTACGCGGCGCTAGGGATTCGAACCGCTGAAATGCCGGCCTTCTGATCAACAAGCTTAGTGTCTTAGCCGCTGAGCCACCACATCCCGTTTGTTAGACTAGACATACTAAATTCCCTCAACGGTTCATCATACGGTTTATTATCTACAGACCCCAACCAACCCCAACACAATTCTTCTCAGTCTTACCAACTGCTGAATGCTGAGTATCTCCATGATCCTCCCGTCCAGAGCCGCAATGCTCTCTCCAGTGACTTGCCTGGACAGCTGCATTTATTCTGCCCTGCGGGTGGGTGGATTTAGGCCGCCATCCAAAACTCCTCCGGCACCCACTTGGGCCCAGCAACTGGATTGCTGGAGTGCCATGTAACGCCCGCTAAAATAACTTCATTAAATGCCTCTAATGGGTGCCCATATCCAGAGGGATGGGGAGTGGAGGGGGGGAGGCAGGGGAGCGAGGCCATTAATTTAATGTTTCAGCTGTTGAGTTTCCCAAGCTTTTGATGAAACCGGATTAGCTTTTCCCATCGGCCCAAGAGAAATGGCTGTAGTCAGTGGTGAAATCCAATTTTTTTGACTACCAGTTCTGTGGGCATGGCTTGGTGGGTGTGGTGTGGCTTGGTGGATGTGGCAGGGGAAGGATACTGCAAAATCTCCATTTCCACCCCACTCTGGGGCCAGCCAGAGTTGGTTTTTGCAGGTTCTCTGAACGGCTCAAAATTTCCAGTACCAGTTCTCCAGAACCTGCTGGATTTCAGCCTTGGCTGTAGCCCTTCAAGAAAAGCCATTCGTGGAACACTTTCCCTGCAGAGTTATGGCCGAGGATGGGTGAACTAGCACAGAGGTTACCAACGGCTGGTCTGTCGGCAACTGGTGGTCTGTGAGAAAATTTTAGTGGTCCGCAGAAAAATTATTTGCATTTTTTATACTGCACTAAATCAGGGGTCCTCAATCTATGCACCCTGGGCCGGATATGTGCAATGAACATTTTTGTTGCTGCAGAGAGTCTCCCCCTTCAGGGTCTTTTTGTGTCGGTCAGAAATTCCGATTTGGGGTCTGCTTCAGCCTCCTGGTGTGGGGTTTTGGGCGAAGGCTGGAGGGAAGCACCACTGGTGGCGAAGAGCCGGAGGGCCTTATTCCAGTGGGGTTGCATCATGGCCTGGAACTGGCTGACCATCTCAGCCTGCTGAGCCTCCAGGCGTCGGTACCTGGCCTTGCACTCCTGCAGGTGTGCCCTTTGCTTGGAAAGCCTATGCTCCTAGTCCTCAGTGAGGTGCTTCTGCTGAGCCTCCTTTTTGGTCAGATCTAATTTGAACTGAGCTGTTTTGCCAACTCTTTCTCGTGGTGGTTGCTTAGCTCCAACAACTGCTTCCTGTTGGGGGCCCTAAGGAGCCCGTGTGGGCAGGCGAGGAATGGCTGGGAGGGGAGGGGTGAGTAGAAGCCGGCAAGGCACCCCTTGACTTGAGTGACATCGAGTTGGCCACGCCCACCCAGTCACATGACCTCCTAGCCACGCCTATCCATCCAGTCATTAGGCAGATCATATTAGTGATCCGCGGGATTTAAAATTATGAATTTAGCGGTCCAAAGGGTTATGAATTATGAAATTATGAATTATGAAATTATGAATTTCCTGAGGTCCAAAAGGTTGGTGATCCCTTGTTAGTGGCCCTGGTAGATATTGGGAGTCCAATAAGTCAAGAAGACTCAAAGTTTCCAGATTCTCTGCAGCTCTGCACCAAAATTCAGCATTCTGAAGCTAGTTAGTAGTCAGGCTTTAAATCTGACATTTTTCATAATAGGCTGTTTCTACTGTTAGCTAACAGCAAATTGTAGCTTTAGGGTTGAGTAATGGAGATTGTAGGAGCATTAAATACAGACTCGTGCACCTGAGGGTGACTCACCCCGTTTTAGGAAAATGTTTCTTGTCACTTGAGAGTTTTAATTTAATTCCAAAGGCAGAATCAAATGCTGACTTTTTTTTATTATTATTATTTTGGGAGAAAAATTGAAATAAGCCTCATTTCATACACATTTCCACAAAGCTCCATTTATAAAATATTATTAGTATTTCCACGTTGCATACTGGAGAGAGAGTGACCAAGAACCACAGCTGGTGGACTTTCCCTGCATGGCCAGAAGTAGGAAGAGTGATTTGAAGTATCACGATAATAACTTTCTGATGGAAGGCTCAAGGCTGACTCAGCCTTCCATCCTTCCGAGGTCGGTAAAATGAGGACCCGGATTGTTGTGGGGGGGGGGGGAGCAATTGGCTGACTCTGTACACTTCTTAGAGTGGGCTCTAAAGCGCATATAAGTCTTAAGTGCTATTGCTGTTTTCCTTCCTTCCTTCCTTCCTTCCTTCCTTCCTTCCTTCCTCCTTCCTTCCTTCCTTCCTCCCTCCCTCCCTCCCTCCCTCCCTCCCTCCCTTTCAGTGGTTAGAGTGGTGCATTGCAGGCTAACTCTGCCCCATGCCAGCAGTTTGATTCTGACCGGCTCAAGGTTGACTCAGCCTTCCATCCTTCCGAGGTAGGTAAAATGAGGACCCAGATTGTTGGGGGCAAAAGGCTGACTCTATAAATTGCTTAGAGAGGGCTGTAAAGCATTGTGAACCAGTAAATAAGTGTAAGTGCTATTGGAAAGGAAGGAAGGAAGGAAGGAAGGAAGGAAGGAAGGAAGGAAGGAAGGAAGGAAGGAAGGAAGGAAGGAAGGAAGGAAGGAAGGAAGGAAGGGAGGAAGTAGGAAGGAAAAGAAGGAGAAGGAAGGAAGGAAGCTGTGTTGGTGCAGTGGTTAGAGTGCTGTATTGCAGGCTAACTCTGCCCTCAGCCAGGAAATTCGATCCTGACCAGCTCAAGGTTAACTTAGCTTTCCATCCCTTCCAAGCACTGGTGGGTAGTAAAAATTTGTAGTAGTTCAGAGAACCGATAATAACATTGGCTGGCCAAGACCCCAAACCAGCCCCTGGCCCGGTCTCCACTCGCTTACCCCACCCACATGAGAGGCTTTCCCCCCCCCTTTTAAAAGCATTTTTTCTACAACCTCTTCGGCCGAAAAAATTCTTTTAAAAGTTTTAAAAAAGGGCCTCGGATGATCGCGCAGCTCGGATCGTCAGAGGCTTCTAAAAGCATTTTTTTCTACCACCTCTTCGGCCGGCCCCAAGCGATGGCTTTTTATCACGGTTATGCAATTTGGCCTTCGTGTTTATCAACGGCAGTTTATAACAGTTGAAGCATCGAGTGGGACTCTAGCCAGGATCTCTCCCGTTTCCCCCCCAACCCAACCCACTCCAGAGCCTCCCTTGGCTGCTGTTGGGAGTGCCTGCGCGATGAGAAAAATTACCCGAAGGATTACAGCAATGCCGAAGTAAGGACTCTGTGTCACTGTGCCGGGGAGTTCGTGTTACAGCTACAGATAGAAATAGACTCGCAAGGCTGACATTCGATCCCCCCGCGCTCTCATGGCGTTCCCCTCCTTCTCTTCCCGCTCAAAACAAGTCTCACCGCTTGGCTCTCAAGGACAGAAGCTCTCCTGTTTCGAAAACAAGGCCGCTGAACCCCAGAGGAGCTTCTTCCGAAGGTGAGATCTGGGAAGAGAGGCGCAAGGAGAAGGCCTCCCTCTCCCAAGGCCCTTCGCCGTAAGTGCCAGGTGTCCCGTGGTTGGTGACGTATACCCACTGCGGGGAGCCAGAATGCCATACCTGCCCTAAGAAGGAGGTGGGTATTCACCGGTCGCTCTCCGAGGCGAGAGATGCCAATGGCTAAACGTCGCGCCCTACTTCGCTTTCCAACTGGCAGCCCCATCGCACGGGCTGATGAATGGAGGCAAAGCCAAACGGGGATATGTTGGACTTATTTTGGGATGCTCCTGGCACCGCCTGGGAATGTGCGCTCCTGAATTCAAATACAGGAAGCTTTGACTTGTCTCAAAAAAACTCCAAAGCAGGCCTGAAGCTGGGTAGTTCTTGGAAGAGAAACAACGAGGAAACAACATGGCTACAGGCTGGGCTGGGAAAGGAAAGGAGAGGGGGAAGAGGAAAAAGAAGACATCCTAAAATAGGACAAACAACTGCCATTTCATCACCAAAGCTCTACATAGGATAGATTAGAGAGATTAACGGAGTTAGAAGGGACCTTATAGGTCATCTAGTCCAACCCCCCACTCAAGCAGGAGACCCTACACCAGGGGTGAAATCCAGCAGGTTCTGGAGAATCGGTAGCGGAAATTTTGAGTAATTCAGAGAACCGAAATGCCACCTCTGGCTAGCCCCCGAGTGGGGTGGGAATGGGGATTTTGCAGTATCCTTCCCTTGGAGCGGGGAGGGAATGGGGATTTTGGAATATCCTTCCCCCTGGAGTGGGGAGAGAATGGGGATTTTGTAGTATCCTTCCCCAGGTGTGGGGAGGGAATGGAGATTTTGCAGTATCCGTCCCCTGGCGTGGGGAGGGAATGGGGATTTTGCAGTATCCTTCCCCCAGGAGTGGGGAGAGAATGGGGATTTTGCAGTATCCGTCCCCTGGAGTGGAGATGGAATGGGGATTTTGCAGTATCCTTCCCTTGGAGTGAGGGAGGGAATGGGGATTTTGCAGTATCCTTCCCCCAGGAGTGGGGAGAGAATGGGGATTTTGCAGTATCCGTCCCCTGGAGTGGGGAGGGACATGGGGATTTTGCAGCATCCTTCCCCCTGGAGTGGGGAGGGAATGGAGATTTTGTAGTATCCTTCTCCTGCCACACCCCACCAAGCCACGCCCACCAAGTCATACCCACAGAACCGGTAGTAAAAAAATTGTGATTTCACCACTGAGAAGACTGCTTTAGAAGAGCCTACAAGAAGAACACAAGAGGAAAACTTCTACCTGTATCCAACCGAAGCAAGTTCTATTTTGTTAAGATCGGTTTGGGAGTGATTAACACATGCCCTGTTTTTTGATTGAATGCTTTGATTGAATGCTGTAATTAAAAATGTCAGCCCTTTGAAAATGATTAAAGTCTTTTGTTCGGATAACAAAACAAATGCCATCTGCAGGAATCTGCACATGGAGAAAAAAACCCTTAAAAGCATCCATTGTTTGTAAAGGGCAGGTATCCTTTTAGAAGAGGCGTTTCAGGAGGGAACACAGACCAAGTTGTGCTTGTTTAAGGCCACACAATTTGTTGCTTTACATCCATCCTCATTTCGACGTGGCTGTTAAAACTTTCTTTTCTCAGTTTGGGTTTTAATTTTTTTTTGCATCTGGTAACTTTTTCCTTTTTTCCAGCTCATAGATTAAAAAGCGATTTTTTTTAAAAAAATTGCCTGCTACACCTCTTACTAACCAAGGATTTGAAGGCTATCACCATTGGTGGAAAATGGGCCGGTAAATAAAGATAAAGATTCCCTCGCACATATGTGCTAGTCGTTCCCGACTCTAGGGGGCGGTGCTCATCTCCCTTTTCAAAGCCGAAGAGCCAGCGCTGTCCGAAGACATCTCTGTGGTCATGTGGCCAGCATGACTCAACGCCAAAGGCGCACGGAACGCCGTTACCTTCCCACCGAAGGTGGTCCCTGTTTTTCCTACTTGCATTTTTTTACGTGCTTTCGGACTGCTAGGTTGGCAGAAGCTGGGACAAGTCCACGGGAGCGCATCCCGTTATGCCGGCACTAGGGATTCGAACCGCTGAACTGCCGACCTTTTGATCGACAGGTCTGAAGAACATCTCATTGAAAAACAGCCCACTCCGATAAACTTAGAAATCGAATTCAGTTTCAATCTGCTTCTTTCTAATTTCAGAAGAGAAGATGCAAGATGGACATTTTGCTTAAGGAACAGGCAGCTTTTTCAAGGAACAAATCAGAGGTCTAAAAGTTTCTTCCCGCAAGCCTTCATTCTTGGCAGGAACTAAGTCACCCAGCACGCCTCTGGTTCTTGTCCTGGATATGCCTCAGCTGTGGGTGCTGCTCCAAGATGAGCTCACAGATTTCCTGGTGCCCATTCTCTGCCGCCTGGAGAAAGAGAGAAGAAACATCATGGTGGAGCACAAAGAAGATCCATCCCATGGCCTGTCCCTTTGACCAACTGAGGCAATGGAGGTGGTTTAGTGGTGGGGGAAGATGATAGAAGGAAGCAAGGAAGAATTGTGTCAGGGTTCCGACGACGGATGCCCTAATTAATTCCTGAGCCTCAAGCCAAGTTTGAAAAGAAACCCAGTTATTTATTAGGAGCAACACGTCGGCACCTTATCCAAGTGGAGTCAGCTCTGCCCTACGTAATTTACGGCCCCACTATGACCCTGTTTCCCCCTTTCTCCCAGGGTGTGTCATACATCACATTCTCCAATGGAGCACTTTTGCGGGCTGTAAGAAACACCACGACTCTCCTGCTGGCTCTGGTAACCTGGGGTACAATCTGGAGAAAGGTATGCGTGGAATAGGCTTCTGGTCATGGCAGCTGAGCTGCTCCGTCCAGTTCCCCCCCCCCCCTCTTGCCTATGGCACTCGATAGCAGGTCTGGAATGCTTTACGAGTTGACAAATTGTCTTATAAACAACATTCAACTGCGTATTGAGTCCTGGGGTGATAGGAATGGCTAGCTGAGGAATTGTGGAAGTCCACAAGTCTTAAATTGGCCAAGTTTGGAGACCCCTGGTCTATGTGATCCCAAACCTGTCAGATACGACTCCAGTTCAATTCCCCAAGGGTTATAGAGGAAGCTTCCTTGTCCCATCTTAGACTATGAGTAAATCTACCTCCAGATTATTAAGCGTGACTATTTTTTTCCAGCACCAGCCTGGAGGCCAGGAACAAAAGTCTAGGACTCCATCTTGTAAAACACACAAGGATCTTCCTATCTTCCTCGTCCATTGGGGCAGTGGATAATCTACTAGCCCAAGCCAAAATCAGTGGCTCATCCAATATTTTCTACTGCTACGATAGCCAATAGCAATAGCAGTTAGACTTATATACCATTCTGTAGTGCTTTACAGAACTCTCTGAGTAGTTTACAATCTCACCATATTGCCCCCCAACAATCTGGGTCCTCATTTTACCGACCTCGTAAGGTGGAAGGCAGAGTCAACCTCGAATCCTGTCAGGATCGAACTCTAGACTGTGTGCAGTCAGCCTGCAATACTTGCATTCTAATCACTGTGTCTACCCATGGTTGGATGGATGGATGGATGGATGGATGGATGGATGGAAGAGGAAGGAAGAAGGAAGGAAGGAAAGGAAGGAAGGAAGGAAGGAAGGAAGGAATAGCAATAGCACTTATATATTGCTTCACCGGTGCTTTACCAGCCCTCTCTAAGCAGTTTATAGAGTCAGTGTATTGCCCCCCAACAATCTGGGTCCTAATTTTACCGAGCTCGGAAGGCTGGAAGGCTGAGTCAACCTCTAGTCTTGTCAGAATCGAACTCTAGACTGTAGGCAGAGCTTAGTCTGCAATACTACAATTCTAACCGCCATGCCACCCTGGCTCTATACTGCCTCAGAGAGCTTGACAGCACCTTCTGGATGGTTTAACAATTTCAACCATATTGTCCCCAACAATCTGTCTAGAGAATGGGGAGGGGAGTGGGAGGCACTGGGGCTGTTCTACGCAGGCCCACATACCTTGTGGAGGCATGTCTTCCCATCGTCGTCCGTGGCAGCTGGCTCAGCTCCGTGGTCCAGCAGCAGCTTGGCTATTGCTGTGCGACCACAGTAAGCCGCGCGATGCAGAGGGGTGGCCCCGCCATGAGTGCGGGCATTGCAGGAAGCTCCGTGGCCCAGGAGGAAAAGGCAGATGTCGTAATGCCCGTTGCGACTGGCATAGTGCTGCGGAAAGGAGAAAAGGGGACTCTCTGAAAAACGTACCACGTCCGGGCCTTTGTGGCACCTCAGTCTAAGCGGATGGCATGCGTGGCAGTTGAGAATTCATATATAATATGCCCTGAGTCACCGTAACCTTGATTATGGAACGAACGTGTTTTCTGGAGTCACCCACAATCCGTTGTGTCGTAAACGAATCAAACCACAAGCTAATCAAATTAAGCTGGGTTTAAAGGTAAAGGTGAAGGTTCCCCTCGCGCATATGTGCTAGTCGTTCCTGACTCTAGGGGGCGGTGCTCATCTCCGTTTCAAAGCCGAAGAGCCAGCGCTGTCCGAAGACGTCTCCGTGGTTATGTGGCCGGCATGATTCGACGCCAAAGGTGCACGGAACGCTGTTCCCTTCCCACCAAAGGGGGTCCCTATTTTTCTACTTGCATTTTTTTTACATGCTTGGAGGCCCTCCGGAGGCTGGAAACGGCCTGTTTCGTAACTTCCAGTGGGACCAGAACGCCTGTTTTTCGCCCTCCCCAGGCTCGAGAGGTTTCCTTGGAGCCTGGGGAGGGCGAAAACAGCCTTCCCCACCCCCTCGGAGGCCGTCTGGAGGCTGGAAACGGCCCGTTTCCCGACTTCTAGTGAGACTGGAATGCCCATTTTTCGCCCTCCCCAGGCTCCAGAGGCTTTCTAGGAGCCTGGGGAGGGTAAAAATGGCCTTCCCCATCCCCACCTCCCGGAGGCCCTCTGGAGGCTGGAAACAATGCGTTTCCCAACTTCCGGTCCCAAGGAAGTACTGTGGGATAAATACCTTCCTGTTATTCAATTAAACAACTACATCTTTTCCCATGCATCTTGCAAGCCCAAAATATGTTGTAGTTGCTTTAAAGACCTACTATAAATCATTTTCAGGTTTCCATACCATATCTAAAGCACTTTTTTCCCCCCTACATCCTTAGTTCTGTACCTAATAAATCAACCAGGCAGCTAATTAGCTGTCCCCTCCCCTAGTATATAAGAAAGTGTATTGTGGTAACCGCAGGTGAGAACACATTAAGACACAAACACTTTAAATCACAGTAACTTAATGCAGACATTAAGAAAGGGCCTGGTGGCTCAGCAGACTAAAAGCATTGTGATTAACATCAGCTGACTGCAATTACTCTAAGTTCGAATCTCACCAGGCTCAAGGTTGACTCAGCCTTCCATCCTTTCTAAGGTAGGGAAAATGAGGACCCAGTTTGTGGGGGCAATAAGCTGACTTTATATAAATATACAAAAATATGAAGGCTATTGCTTAACGCATTGTAAGCCGCCCTGAGTCTCCGGAGAAGGGCGGTATATAAATCAAATTAAAAAAAAAAGAACATTCTAAGAATGTCTTAAAATTACAGCTCTAAAACAAGTAATAACTTTAAGCCCAGTGTTGCCACATACTTGGCATCTGGCAAAATTAACTATTTTCTATTTTTAATGGATAATAAAGTTAGCACTTGGTGCCAATATAAAAAACTGCATTTGGCTAATAAAAGGTTACTGCTCTCTGCCTCAGAGGCTGCAAATCTGCTAATATTACGGCCTAGCATTTTTGTTTTAATTGTTCCACAGAAAGGTCAATATGGAACATTTTGTTAAAAAAAATATATATTGCACTTGTCCTCTTGACCGTAAGAGTAAAGACATTTGTTGTTCCCCCTGCTGGCGTTTTAGAAAATCGGAAGTGGAAGCTTCCTTAAGGGAGCACCAGACAGTTCAGGTGAAGTAGAGGTAAGTCCTTGACTTACGACGTTTCGTTTAGTGACCGTTCAGAGCACCAGAGGGCAGGGCACGAAATGAAGGTTGGAAACTAATCCAAGAGAGAAGCAACCTGGAATTAAGGAGAAACGACCTAACGGTGAGGACAATTAACCAGTGGAACAGCCTGCCACCAGAAAGTTGGTGCTCCATCACTGGAGGTTTTTAAGAAGAAACTGGACAACTACTTTTCTGAGATGGTATAGGTCCTCCAAAATACCTCCCTTCCAGTCCTATCCTATCCCATCCCATCCCATCCCATCCCGAACTGTGGGCAATCCTGTTTCCATTCCAAATTGTGCACTAATACTTCTGTTAAAAAGTTATTCTGGGCTGACTCTAAATCAGCGGTCCAGGTCCCACAGAAGGGCTACTTTAATCATAGACATGGTGGCACAGTGGGGAGAATGCAGGACTGCATGTTAAGTCACTGCTCACTCCAGCAGTTCGATTCTGACCGGATCAAGGTGGACTCAGCCTTCCATCCTTCCGAGGTGGGTAAAATGAGGACCCAGATTGTTGAGGACAAGAGGTTGAGTCTGTAAACCGCTTAGAGAGGGCTTTAGAGCGCTGTGAAGCGGTATATAAGTCTAAGTGTTTATTGCTATTGCTATTTCCTTCCTTCCTTCCTTCCTTCCTTCCTTCCTTCCTTCCTTCCTTCCTTCCTTTCCTTCCTTCCTTCCTTCCTTCCTTCCTCTCTTCCTTCCTTTCCTTCCTCTCTTCCTCCCACCCTCCCTCTTATTCCTTTTCTCCTTCTCCTTCCTGGTGCCTCAGTGGTTAGAATGCAGTATTTCAGGCTAACTTTGCCCACTGCCTGGAGTTCGATTCTGTCCGGCTTAAGGTGGACTCAGCCTTCCATCCTTCCGAGGTGGGTAAAATGAGGACCCAAATTGTTGGGGGCAAGAGGCTGAGTCTGTAAACCGCTTAGAGTGGGCTTTAGAGCACTGTGAAGCGGTATATAAGTCTAAGTGCTTATTGCTATTGCTAGTTCCTTCCTTCCTTCCTTCCTTCCTTCCTTCCTTCCTTCCTTCCTCCCTCCCTCCCTCCCTCCCTTCCCTCCCTTCCCTTCCCTTCCTTCCTTCCTTCCTTCCTTCCTTCCTTCCTTCCTTCCTTCCTTCCTTCCTTCCTTCCTCTTATTCCCTTTCTCCTTCTCCTTCCTGGTGCCTTAGTGGTTAAAATGCAGTATTTCAGGCTAACTTTGCCCACTGCCTGGAGTTCGATTCTGTCCGGCTTAAGGTGGACTCAGCCTTCCATCCTTCCGAGGTGGGTAAAATGAGGACCCAAATTGTTGGGGGCAAGAGGCTGATTCTGTAAACCGCTTAGAGAGGGCTGTAAAGCACTGTGAAGCGGTATATAAATCTAAGTGGTATTACTATCTCATTCTGAAATTTTGAGGCGTCTCTTCATTATCCTACTTGCTCTTTTTTTAAAAATAGTTTATTTATACATTTTCATTTAACATACATAAGTGCTTTATGAATAGTGTATTTATCTGGGTCAACTGCTTACATAATAATACTTTTCAAGCACTTAATTTCTACCTTTATTATCCAACCATTTATAAAACAAATTTCATATTGGAAAATACTCCGAATCTTCCTTTTCTTTTATCTGTAATGTCAGTCTATCCATTTCGGCGCGATCTAATCTTTTTAAAATTACATCTTCTTCCCTTGGCGTTTCCTTATTTTTCCAGTACTGTACAAATACAATCCTTCCTGCTGTCAAAACATGTAATATTCAATACAAGTTCCCTTTATTATATTTTTCTGGTATTATACCTCAGAAAAGTATTTCTGTCTTAAAATCTATCCGCAGCTTTAACATTTTCCCTAACCATGTATGTATTTTTGACCAATATTTCTTTGCTTTCACACATGTCCACTATACGTGATAGTACTTGCCCGGTTTCTGATTATATTTCCAACATTTGGCAAACATTTTTTTTTAATTTGATTTATATGCCGCCCTTCTCCGGAGACTCAGGGCGTTAAGCAATACCCTTCATACTTTTGTATATTTATATTTATACAAAGTCAGCTTATTGCCCCCAACAAACTGGGTCCTCAATTTACCCACCCTATAAAGGATGGAAGGCTGAGTCGACCTTGAACCTGCCTGGGATTGAACTCACAAATAATTGCAGCAGCTGGATCTTAAATGCTGCCTTTGTAGGAGGCATTACTCCCCTATGCTACTCAGGCTCTTCCTACGCTACTCAGGCTCTTTTAAAACATCTTTGCTGGTCTTGCCGGTAGTAAGTGCCACCTGTAAAACATTTTGCACAGGTTTTCCTTACAGGCAATTGCCATTGTCAGCTTATCGTTTCTTTCGCAAAGCTTTTGCCATTTGTCTAGTTCTATGGTATATCCAAGGGACACGGTGGCTCAGTGGCTAAGACACTGAGCTTGTCGATCGAAAGGTCGGCAGTTCAGCGGTTCGAATCCCTAGTGCCGTGTATAACAGGGTGAGTTCCCGTTACTTGTCCCAGCTTCTGCCAAATTTAGCAGTTAGAAAGCATGTAAAAAATGCAAGTAGAAAAAATAGGGACCACCTTTGGTGGGAAAGGAACAGCGTTCCATGCGCCTTTGGCGTTGTCATGCCGGCCACATGACCACTTCGGACAGTGCTGGCTCTTCGGCATTGAAACGGAGATGAGCACCGCCCCCTAGAGTCGGGAACGACTAGCACATATGTGCAAGGGAAACCTTTACCTTTATCTTTATGGTATCCTTGTATTGTCCTACCTGCTCTTGAATGCACTCACCAAAGCTGTGTATCCAAAAGGATCTGGCTCATTAGGTTTCCCACGGTTCAGGATGTGTTTCTTGACCCCTTCCAGATCTCCATTCAGTGCAGCATTCCAGATCCCTATGCAAACGATTTATTTTATTTTTTTAGTTAAACGTGGTAAATCCTTTTGCTGAGATTCAGAATAAGGAACGCCTTAAAATTAGCAGCAATCAGAAACCCTGACTATGTTGGAACTGCAGCTCCCCAGATTCTTAGCCGCTGTCGGGGTGGGATGGACAACCAGATCCATAGGTGGAGAATTCCACCAGCTGTTTTATTGTTCAAGTCCCTATGAAGGAATCTTCTCAGACTGACCATTTACACCTGGGTGAGACTAGGTAAGGTTCAATGGCATTCAAGGGAGATTGGATTTTGCTCTCTTGTGCCCACATAGGGATTCCAGACTAATTCCCTGTTTGACTCCTTCCCTGGCACAGCCAGTCTATCTCCAACCTCCACTCTCTTTTCAGACTGTGATTAAATCCAAACTCTACAAGCAGTTTTTCTCTCCTCTCTTTTCAGTCCTTGATAGAATGAAGGGACCTGGAGAAATGGAGAAAGACTGTAGATTGCAGAATTGTGACTATCTCAAAATAAAAACAAAAAACAGCCCACTAACCCATGTTGTCCAGTAGTGGATGGTAGGTGTTTAAAAACGGTTTCCCTTTTTTAAAAAAGCAGATATATATTTCCAAAAACACTTGTTTATGGAAATGTGATTCCCATGACTGTACAACTCATGCTCAATGTAATGTGAACAAAAATTGCCAAACAAGAAACAATTGTTTTCATATTAAAGAAAGAAAGAAAGAACAAGGAATTCTTGAGCTCAGTAAAATCTCCAGTTCATAAATAATAAAAAGAAAAGGAAATGAAAAGAAAAACATCCCTTAAAATATAAATACGTGACTTTTTTAACCGCTGCTTCATTCTCCAAGCAATTTGCAGTACTTATTTATGAACTTTGGAATCGCCTCACGATCAGGAGGCTGTAAGTTTGATCCTAGGTAGAGGCCGATATTTCTCTCTCTCTGGGCACAATGAGAATATATCCGCTGAGCAAAACTCCTCATTGGCGACAGGGAAGGGCATCTGGCCACTAAACACTCTGCTAGCTCCATTCAACTGCCCAGACTCCACCCCGCAAGGGATTATGGGGTCGTTTGATGATGATGATGATGATTGGTATGAATTTTAGAAACCATACTATTTTTTTTCTTGTAAAGCAAACACACACTTTCAAAGAACACCACAAAAAGTGTGTTGAGGTGACAAGAGTTCTGCTGTTTTGTATTTTGATAAAAAAAAAAAGAAAAATCCTGCCTTTGGAACTCACTGCCACAAGGAATCCTTATCCTGAGCCTCTGCAAGCTCACAAGTGCTTCTTTCCCCAGAGTTCCCATACCTCTCTCAAAATCCATCTCATCCAGAGTCTGGTGAACACTCTGCACTGAAAAGGGGTGGCAGGAACAGGTCCCATCCTCGTGGTGTCCCGGTGACCAAGTCATTGCGGCTCTTTCGTCTTCGCAAAAAAATTCTTTATTGGCAAAGGGGAAGACGCAGTTCTGAAGCAGGAATTGAACCCTTTGGCTGATGGCCCATGGATCAGCACATTGTCTAGGAAAGGGAAGGCCGTTTCCAGAAGGAAGATTTTCTACTCACTGCGGTCTGGAACAGCAAAAGAAACAGAATCATGCAAGAAAAACATTATTTCTTAGCCTGCAATGGCCGACCAATAACAGCATCCAACCTATTAGGAATAATTTCCAATCTCTTAGGAACTGCTATATCTTCTCTAAAACTCTAAACCAGGAGAGGACATGATATTCTCTCTCCTTCTCCTCTCAATCTCTTTCTCTTTTCCTCTCAATCTCTCTCCTTCTCTCTCTCTCTCTCCCTCTCAATCGCTCTCCTTCTCTCTTTTCCTCTCAATCTCTCTTTCCTCTTTTCCTTTCTTCTTTTTCTCTCTCAATCTTTTTCTCTCAATCTCTCCTTCTCTCTCTTTTCCTCTCAATCTCTCTCCTCACTCACTCTTTTCCTCCCAATCTCTTTTTCTTTTCTCTCAACCTCTCTCCTTCTCTCCCTTTTCCTCTCAATCTCTTTCCTCTTTTCCTTTCTTCTTTTTCTCTCAATCTTTTTCTCTCAATCTCTCTCCTTCTCTCTCTTTTCCTCTCAATCTCTCTCCTCACTCACTCTTTTCCTTCCAATCTCTTTTTCTTCTTCCTCTCAATCTCTCTCCTTCTCTCTTTTCCTCTCAATCTTTTTCACTCTTTTTTCTCTCACTTTCTCTCTCAATCTCTTTTCCTCTCTCTCCTCTCTCAATCTCTCCTCACTCACTCTTTTCCTCTCAATCGTTTTCCTCTCAATCTCTCTCCTTCACTCTCTTTTCCTCTCAATCTCTTTTTCACTCCTTTTTCTCTCACTTTCTCTCAATCTCTTTTCCTCTTTCTTCCCAATCTTGCTCTCAATCTGTCTCTTCTCTCTCCTCCTCCTCTCAATCTGTGTTTCTTTTCCTCTCTTTCGACTCTCTCTTTTCCTCCCAGTCTCTTTCACACTCAATCTTTTCCTCTCTTTCTCTCTCTCCATGCTCACTGCTATCCTACTCAATCACACCCAACCCCCATGATTTTTGCCTTCCGCAAGGAAGAAATAATAACCCCATTGTTATACCCTTGAAATAAGCTCAAATTGGGGTCACCAATGAGACGCTGAAAAATTACAGAGGCCCCCAATTTAAAGCTTCAAAGAATGGACTAAATTTGTTTTACCCAACCATGGCTGATGCCCATTTTCAGCTATTTAGGAGAGAGATGTAAGTGCGTTTTTGCTACCTGTCAACACACTCACATCAGGCCCCCTGCCTCCATTTAATTATAGCTCCTCCGGTTTTGTCTTTTAGGAGTGGATGCTTTATTGAAGTGGGGAAACGTGAATTACTAGCAGCCGTTCTAAGGCTCCTAAAAATTAACACCCTCTGCGTGTATCATCCGTAAGCATCTCAGAGTAGCAGCCATTAAAGTCACCAGGGTATCTGCCGCTTCATATTCTGCAGCCGCCTCCCGTAAAATAAGGAAACTTTTAGCACATTTTACAGCAATCAAGGTGAAGTTCAATGCTCAACTATTTACGACAACTACTAATGTGACTCGGTGTTTAAATCGGAGACACCGAAACACAAGGCAGAGTAAATCAGCACCAGCTAAGGAGGGAAATTGCTGCAATGTAATGGACACACGACAAGAAAAGAGATGCCCGTTAGATGGAATACAGATACAGATTAACAGAGATGGAAGGGATCATGTAGGTCATTTACTCCATGGACCACTGGTGGTCCGCGAGAAAGTTTTGGTGGTCTGCAGAAAAATTATACATATTTTTTTTATATTGCACTAAATCAGGGGTCCTCAAACTACAGCCCCTGGGCTGGATACGTGCAATGAATGTTTGTGTTACTGCAGAGAGTCTCCCCCTTCGGGGTCTTTTTGTGTGGGTCAGAAATTCCAACTTGGGGTCTGCTTCAGCCTCCTGGTGCTGGGCTTTGGGCGAAGGCTGGAGAGAAGCACCGCTGGTGGCGAAGAGCCGGAGGGCCTTGTTCCAGTGGGACTGCATCATGGCCTGGAACTGGCTGACCATCTCAGCCCGCTGAGCCTCCAGGCACCGGTACCTGGCCTTGCACTCCCGCAGGTCTTCTCTCTGCTTGGAAAGCCTATGCTCCTAGTCCTCAGTGAGGTGCATTTGCTGAACCTCCTCAGTCAGATCCAATTTGAACTGAGCTGTTTTGCCAACTCTTTCTCATGGTGGCTGCTTAGCTCCAACAACTGCTTCCTGTTGGGGTCCTAAGGAGCCCAAGCTTGCAGGCGAGGAATTGGCAGATCATATTAGCAGTCCGGGGGATTTAAAATTATGAATTTAGTGGTCCCTGAGGTCCAAAAGGTTGGGAACCCCTCATCTAGTCGAACCTGCACCTCAAGCAGGAGACCTTAAAGCATTTCTGACCGATGGCAGTCCAGTCTCTTCTTGAAAGCTTCCAGGGATGAAGCTCCCACAACTTCCGAAGGCCACTTCTGTTCCACGGGTTGATTGTTCTCACTGTCAGAAAATTTCTCCTTATTTCCAGGTTGAATCTCTCCTTGATCAGGATGAAAGGCTGTGCCAAATCTTGACAAAATAGCAAAACACAAAGGCATAACGCTGCCAACAAAGGTATGGATTGTCAAGGCCAGTTTTAATACTTGTATAGCTCGCGGTTGCAACAGCTGTACAGTCTGGCTGGCGGAACAAAGAAAAATGGGACCAGTTACTATCTCTAAGCCTCCCATTTGAAATTGGAAAAACGACCCTCGTGGTATCTTCTGAAGGCACTTCAGAGCAACGGCAGGATAAAATACAATAAGTAATAAAAATTTTGTGCTACCGTTGCTATAGAAATCAAGGGCACCAAATTAAACAAAAGAAGGATCCATCAGTTGTATATAATTGTTGATTTGGGTTTAAGGAATTGTGTCTTGTGTGTCTGTGGGGGAGAACAGACAATTTCTGACTGCATTCATACGTTATGACATGATTTATCAAACACGGTACAGTTGGGTTGTGCTCACACAATACGGTTAACCTTAAACTGCGGTTTACAAGCCTTCTTGGTTAATTTTGCACAACACGCCCAATGAGAAACACTATGTATCTTTAGATCTGGTTCCGACAAGTTTTACAAAGCCATAATTTGCTTCACTGTGAATCATGAAACACATTACAATTGGCTCAGTTCACGCATGGGTCTACCAACCGTATGATTTGGCTAAATTTATGCAATGCCTTACCTCAAGTCAAAATAAAACAAACAAATCACAATGCAATATAGACACAAGATTTTAGCAATTCTATTATTCATACCAATATTTACTCTATTCTCTTCTATTCTGTTCTACTCTTTTCTATTCTATTCTATATTCCAATATTTATTCTATTCTATTCTATTCTATTCTATTCTATTCTATTCTATTCTATTCTATTCTATTCTATTCTATTCTATTCTATTCTATTCTATTCTATTCTATTCCATTCCATTCCATTCCATTCCATTCCATTCCATTCCATTCTATTCTATTCTATTCTATTCTATTCTATTTTCTATTCTATTCTATTCTATTCTATTCTATTAATTCTAATAATTCTAATCCTAATTCCATTCTACCAGGTGGCTCAGTGGCTAAGACACCGAGCTTGTAAATCAGAAAGGCCAGCAGTTTGGCGGTTCAGACCCCCTAGCCCAGGTCTCCTGCGTGAGGGAGGGGGTTGGACTAGATGACCTCCAAGGGTCCTTCTAACTCTGTTACCGTTATTATTATTATTATTAACTATTATTCTATTCTATTTTTACTATTCTGTTCTAAAGAGAGGGATGGCCATTTTTTTTTCCAGGGGAAGGGAAGAGATCTCATGAGATCTTCGAAGCAGAGGGCAAGCCCTTCTTGGTGCTTCTGGAGAGAGAGAGAGGTGGATTGGGGAAGAGAGGAAGCGATTCCTATAAATATGAACCCCCCACCCCACCCCACCCAGCCCCGCCATGCAAAATGCAGAAGGGGTGCTCTTTGAACTCAACCCTTGAGCAATCAACCCTTAACTGTCTCCAAAGCTCTCTGCAGCAGAGCCAAATGCTGATTTGTGACTTGGATGGGGCACCACAAGGAAACCCTAAAGGAGGTTTTTTGTTTTTTTTAAAGTCCTGGACTGTCCAAAAAAAAAAAAAAAGCATTTCCACCTTAAGAATAAATGCCAAAAATGAGTTTTTTGGTAGGCCTGTTAAGTCCCAACTCTCCTATTGGGTCCATGCTGGCTGGGGAGGATGGGGCTGGCAGTCCACTCTATGGGAATAATTATAACAAGCCAATTTTCAAAGGATCCTACTGCTCTACCCTTAATAATTCTTGCAGGGGGGTGTGTTTATAATGCTCTTCCCACCCTCCCACCCCCCCTTTCAGTTAAAGACACGTGAAAACGCAGCCAACCCCTCCCCCACCCAGAAAAACACTCCTCCCCCTCCCCCCACCGGTCTTACAGCCTCCATCTTGCCTCCTTCCGGGTACTGAAAAGCGCTTCGTCCAATCCAAGACGAGGGGATGGGCACAGGCAACCAATAAGAAATCTTATTTCTTTTAAGGGGGCGGAGCGGAGTGGTATTGTCGGCAATGACCGCACATAGCCACCAGGGGGAGCTGGGAACTCAGGAATGGTGGTAAGTGAACAGGTTCTTGTTTCCTGCTTAAAAAAAAAACATGTTAATTCACAAACTAGGTTAAGTTAACTTTATGTAATTGCATAAAGAAATACGTGCATTTTTCAATATAGGTTTTTTTTAGCTGAAGCTGGGACTGAGCAATCATCTGGGGCTTTTTCTGCCCTGCTAATTTCATGCACCTCCAATTTCATTTCTTTAAAGTCGGCGCCCTGCAATTTAGCAGTGCAATTTGATGCATGCTTCCCATGCATACAAAAATGCATGTTTCCCATGCATTGCATGCATGCATAAAAAAAAAAAAGGCACTAGGTTTGGTGACCTCCCTTGGCTTGGCTCCTGGTGGCCCCATAAGCCACCTCTTATTATGGGTTTTAATATAGGGGTTTTAACTGTGGGCCAAATTAATATAATTGGATTTTAATACTGTTTTAAATTTTGTATTTTTTGTATTTTATTTGCTGGCTGTTCACCGCCCCAAGTCCTTTTTTTTTTTTTTTAATTTGATTTATATGCTGCCCTTCTCCGGAGACTCAGAGCGGCTTACAATGCTTTAAGCAATAGCCTTCGTACTTTTGTATATTTATACAAAGTCAGCTTACTGCCCCCACAAACTGGGTCCTCAATTTACCTACCTTAGAAAGGATGGAAGGCTGAATCGACCTTGGGCCTGGTGAGAATTGAACTCGCAGTAATTGCAGGCAGCTGGATGTTAAATGCTGCCTTAGTAGAAGGCATTAGCCTCCTACACCACTCAGGCTCCTTCGGGAGAAGGGCGGTATATAAATATAATAAACTATAACTATAACTCTCCCCAAAGACTTCCCCTTCATCTATCTCTGAGCTCAGTAGCACTAGGAAAGCGAGTCATCTATTCCCCAAATTTATTATATCTGTCCCTAAAAATCAGAGCCTCCCCGCCCCATTGCACCCCCTCCTTTCTTCAAGGATTCCTTTTGAGAGTTCTGCTTAAATTGAGATTCTCCAAGCATTCTATCTGGAGGAATTTGTGTTCCTATTATTCTGAAAAAGTAAAAAGTTGTGATTTGATGTTGTTAATGCCTTATTTTACTGCAACAGAGTGTCAGAAATCCAAAGACTTAATTGGCAAAGCCCCACGGAGTCCAGAATGAAACAGAGATGCCAACTGGAAACAGAATTAACAACGTTGCTTTCCTGCAAAGGGCCCACGTGCCTTTGCTCCTCCTTTATGTCTTATGGGAGGGGCCAATCATCTCCAAGCCCTATTCTCTAGTCCCTTTTGTTTTAACTGTTCTTGCCTTCTAGCAGCTCTGCGTATGAGCGCGCTGGGAACAGGCTCCCCCTGTTCCTCTGCCTCGCTGAGGTCCGACTCTGGAGGCTCCGGAGGCAGCACGTACCTCCCAGATGGCCCTTTCTCTGCCTCCGACCCAGAGCCCTCGTCCGAGCCCTCCCCAGGCTCCAGGACTCGCCCATGTTCCTCCCCAGCCTCCTCACTGTCCGACTCTCCTGCCAGCTCCACAGGCTGATGGCAGACCATAACACGAGAATAGCTTGACTCCCTCTTCTTTGTGGCAGCCCCTGAGATATTGGAAGATTGCTATCATGTCACTCCTAGTCCTTCTTTTTATTAAATTAGACATACCCAGTTCCTGCAACCGTTCACCTTTGAATTCTGCAGTCCTCTCTCGGCACGTCTCCTCCTGGCCCACGGCCACCAGCACTCCCCACAAGCACCCGGCATTTCTACCAAGCCATATGGGTATTTGGCCAGCGGCAATGGTCGGCCATCCCCCAGGCAGAACAGGGGACACATTAGCATATTGACAGTTCAGACTTGGAGGGATGTGTGACTGTGTTCACGGGAAATTTTCTGCGTTGGTGGAAAAGGCTGTTTCTGTCGTGACCCGCCTGACTGTGTCTGCCTGCTGGGAATAACTTTCCGGAGAAATATTTGTGCAGACTTCTTCATTTGGGTGGATCTTCCACTTGCCCACAGAAAGGCACTGGAGAACGACTCTCTCTAAATTTGTGGGAGGAGGAACTTACAATAGTTGCATTTTCCAGGCTGCTGATATATGGTGTTAACAGAGAAAATGGATTAATTTTGTAAAGAAATTAACACTCTGCTATTGCTCCTTCCTTCCTTCCTTCCTTCCTTCCTTCCCTCCCTCCCTCCCTCCCTCCCTCCCTCCCTCCTTCCTTCCTTCCTTCCTTCCTTCCTTCCTTCCTTCCTTCCTTCCTCCTTCCCTCCCTCCCTCCTTCCCTGTGTCACTCCT
This sequence comes from Coluber constrictor foxii, assembly GCA_038048745.1. NCBI lineage: Eukaryota > Metazoa > Chordata > Lepidosauria > Squamata > Colubridae > Coluber > Coluber constrictor. The sequence goes on from CM075967.1 coordinate 37,088,670, forward strand.
TCCTTTTCTTCCTCCTTTCCTTCCTTCCTGCCTCCCTCCCTCCGTCTGTCTGTGTCCTCCCTCCCTCCCTCCTTCCCTATGTCATTCCTCTCTTTTCTCCCTCCCTCCCTCACCCTGTCCTTCCTCCCTCCCTCCCTTTTTCCTTCCCTCCCTCCCTATCTGTGTCCTTCCTTCCTTCCATCCTCCCTTCATATGTCATTCCTTCCTTTTCTTCCTCCTTTCCTTCTTTCCTCCCTCCCTCCCTCCCTGTCATTCCTGTCTTTTCTCCCTCCCCCCTGTCCTCACTACCTCCCTCCCTTTTCTTCTTCCCTCCCTCCCTCCCTCCCTCTCTCTCTGTGTCCTCCCTCCCTATGTCATTCCTTCCTTTTCTTCCTCCTTTTCTTCCTCCCTTCCTCCCTCTCTGTGTCCTTCCTTCCTTCCATCCTCCCTTCCTATGTCATTCCTTCCTTTTCTTCCTCCTTTCCTTCCTCCCTCCCTCCCTCCCTCCTTGTGTCATTCCTCTCTTTTCTCCCTCCCTCCCCCTGTCCTCACTATCTCCCTCCCTTTTTTTCTTCCCTCCCTCCTCCCTCTCTGTGTTCTCCCTCCCTCCCTATGTCATTTCTTCCTTTTCTTCCTCCTTTTCTTCCTTCCTTCCTCCCTCTCTGTGTCCTTCCTTCCTTCCTCCCTCCCTTCCTATGTCATTCCTTCCTTTTCTTCCTCCTTTCTTTTCTTCCTCCCTCCCTCCCTCCCTCCCTCCCTCCCTCACTCCCTATGTCATTCCTCTCTTTTCTCCCTCCCCCCCTCCCTCCCTATGTCATTCATCTCTTTTCTCCCTCACTCCCTCCCTCCCTCCCTTTTCTTCTTCCTTCCCTCCCTCCCTTTTCTTCCCTCCCTTCCTTCCTGCCTTCCTCCCTTTTCTCCCTCCCTCTCTGTGTCCTTCCTTCCTTCCTTCCTCCCTCCCTCCCTCCCTGCCTTTTCTGAAAGATGGCACAAACGCCTGAGAAATCAGGAGAGGGTCTTTCAAAAGCAGCTGTGGGTGGTATGTTCAATACGGCATCTCCTTTGCCAGCGGCATGATTTAAAAACATTTTTCTTCCGTCTCAAACCACAGTGTAAGTTAGTCGTCTCCACAGGGTGGAACTGAAAAAGTCAGAACAGGGTGATTTTGATGCTCCTTGTACCACTGTGCCCCACCCTCCTTTGACTTTTATGTGGCTAGCCCATGGACTCTCCTAATGCAAGATACAGCAGCAATCAAAGATTAAAGGAGAAACTGGACGTAGAATATAGATTAAAAGAGCTGGAAGGGACCTTGGAGGTCTTCTAGTCCAACCTCCTGCTATATCCGTGATGGCAAACCTATGGCACGTGTGCCAAACCTATGACACGTGTGCCACAGGTGGCACATGGAGCTATATCAGTAGGCACGCGAGTGTTGCCCGAGCTCAGCTCCGGCGCGCGCATCTGATTTTTGGGCCTTCTGGGCTCACCGGAAGTCAGCAAGTGGGCCGTTTCCGGCCTCTGGAAGACTTCGGGGGGAGGGGAGGCTGTTTTCGCCCTCCCCAGGCTCCAAGAAAACATCTGGTGCCTGGGGAGGGCAAAAAAACCAGACTTACCGGGCCCACCGTGCATGCCAAAAGCAGCAGGGGGGGGTTGTGGGGGGGAGTCGCACGCACATGCGTGGGGCGCATTGAATTACGGGTATGGGCACTCATGCACACGATCCCCCGCGCTTCCTCTGCTTTTGGCACGCGACGGCAAAAAGATTAGCCATCGCTGCCCTGTATCATTTCAGACAAATGGTTGCCCAGTATCTTTTTGAAAGCCTCCAGTGATGAAGCGTCCACAGTTTCTGAAGGAAAATTGCTCCCTTGGTTGATTGCTCTCTCCGTGAGGAAATTCCTCCTTAGTTGCTACTCTCTTTGGTTAGTTTCCATCCCTTGTTTCTCATCTTGCCTTTTGGGGCTTTGGAAAATAGTTTGACCCCCTTCGTCTCAGTTCCCTGCCCCCCAGCAGATATTTGGTGCTCACTAAGAAAGACTGGGCCATCCCGTCTACAAGACAAAAAAAACCTTCAGCTTCACTCAAGATCCAAACCAGGACGAAGCCATTAAGACCCAACAGGAATTGGCCAACACCCTTTCAAAACACAAGCATCACCCAGCAAACTTCAACCAAACTTATCTCAGACAAATATGACCCCATATTATGGCCCCGTGGGAATCAGACAACAGCCAATAGAATACATGTTCTTGCACAGGAACAGGAAGCTCAAGTGCAAATCCCCAAGAGAAGGTATAAAAAAACCCCTCACTCTCAACTCCATGTAGTCAGCTACTCGCTGGTTGGTGGTTCTGCTTCACCATTAAACCTCTTTCCAATCAGCCTCCAGCCTCCATTTTGTCTCCAGTGCCTTTCTCCTGGCTTGGAACTGAGCCTGAAATGATATTTCTTCCAACACACCCATGATGGAACAATCAAACCTCTCTGCTTGCTTTTTATGCGTGACCTTGTTAGGTACATCCTTGTTGTAGCCTGCTGGCAGCCTGTGGAGCTGATAACAGAGTCGGACAGTGAGGAAGTTGGGGAAGAGCATAGGCCAGTCCTGGCGTCTGGGGAAGGCTCAGATGAGGGCTCTGTGCCAGAGGCAGAGATGGGACCAACGCCATCTGGGAGTGTTGTGGGGACTCCAGAGCCTCCAGAGTCAGACATCAGCGAGGCAGAGGAACAGGGGGAGCCTGTTCCCAGTGCATGCATGCACAGAGCTGCCAGAAGACAAAAGGGGCAACTTGGGAGTAAGGCTTAGAGATGATTGGCCGCTCCCATAAGACATAAAGGAGGAGCAAAGGCAGGTGGGCCCTTTGCAGGAAAGCAACGTTGTTAATTCTGTTTCCAGTCGGCATCTCTGTTTGATTCTGGACTCCGTGTGGCTTTGCCAATTAGGTCTTTGGCAGCGTGTCAAGGGAGATAAAGGTGGGTGATTATCAGTCTTATCCCAAAGGATTCTTTATAACTAATTGGGACTCAGCTGTGAATGAACGTAATTCACAGCTGTTGCAATAAAAGAGGTTTTTGGGACTACTCGTGTGTTTTTATGACTCAGGAAGCCTAGGTCACAACAATCCTGCAACTCAATTCAAGCTTAAAATGTGGGTTTGATTCTCTTGCACATGGCAAGCCACCAACCTGGGTGGTTAAAGGAATTGTCAGAGTGAAGGCAGCTATATATACATGTATTGCATTGGTTGCTGGGGAACATAAGCACTTGATTCCGTGATATAAGTAGCTATTTCTTTTTTATTTTGGTTAATTCTATTTATATCCTCCTCTCCGGGTGATGAAGTACCAGGCTTGGCAAAACACGCTGAAAAACAACCAATCGTGAAGCATAATCACCAAGCTTAAATTTTAAAAAATCAGTAATTGGCAGAGAAAAGGATGTTTTTCGCCGCAGATCCAAGTAGATTAATGTAAGTGACCTTCAACCACTTCAGCAAATCTACGGAAGGGATCTAAAGCGAGCCCACTGAGTGCAATTCTTGAGGAAGTCAAAAGACACAGAACGGAGTTTATCTAAGAGGAAATACCAGAATCTATAGCAGAGTAGAAGCAGGGGTGAAATGCTCCCGGTTCGGACCGGATCGTCCGATCCGGTAGCGATGGCGGCAGGTGGTTCGGAGAACTGGTAGCAAAAATCCCTGCACCGCCTCCCCCCCCCACCATGCCCCCCACCATGAGCCACAGGATCATCAGAGGCTTTTTAAAAAAACTTTTCAAAGCATTTTTTCTACAACCTCTTCCGACGAAAAAAATGCTTTTAAAAGTAAAAAAAAAAAAGCGCCTCTGATGATCGCACGGCTCAGCTGGGATCGTCAGAGGCTTTTCAAAGCATTTTTTTCTGCAGCCTCTTGGCCGAAGAGGTGGTAAAAAAAAATGCTTTGAAAAGTCTCTGACGATCCCAGCTGAATTGCCTGATCGGCAGAGAGGCTTTTCAAAGCATTTTTTTAAAAGCCTCTCTGACGATCCCAGCTGAGTTGCCTGATCGGCAGAGAGGCTTTTCAAAACATTAGAAAAAATGCTTTGAAAAGTTTTTTTTTTTTAAAAAGTTGGCCACGCCCACCCAGTCACATTACCCTCCTCCCCCACCAAGCCATGCCCACAGAACCGGTAGTAACAAATTTTACATTTCACCCCTGGGCAGAGCCAATGCAATCCTAAATTGCATTAACAGAGGGGTGCAATCAAGATCAAGAGAGGTACTAATACCACTCTATAAAGCCTTAGTAGGACCATACCTAGAATGTTGCATCCAGTTTTGGTCACCACATTATAAAAAGGATGTGGAGACTCTAGAAAAAGTGCAGAGAAGAGCAACCAGGTTGATAAGGGGACAGGAAGCTAAAATGTATGATGAACGGTTGCAGGAACTGGGCATGGTTGTCTGGTGAAGAGAAGGACCACGGGAGACATGAGAGCATCTTCCAATATTTGAGGGGCTGCCACAGAGAGGAAGAAGAGGGTAAAGCTATTTTCCAAAGCATCTGAAGACCAGACAAGGAATAATGGATGGAACTGACCAAGGAGAGATTCAACCTGGAAATAAGGAGGAATTTTCTGACAGTGAGAACAATCAACCCATGGAACAGAAGTTGCCTTCAGAAGTTGAGGGAGCTTCATCCCTGGAGGCTTTCAAGAAGAGACTGGATTGCCATCGGTCAGAAATGGTGTATAGTCTCCTGCTTGGGTGGGTGGGTGGGGGGTTGGACTAGATGACCTACAAGGTCCCTTCTAACTCTGTTCATCTGTAAATCTGTCCGTATACAGTCAATCCAGGCAAGGCTTTTCTGAGTTAGTAAGGCCTGCAGACAAGGGAGAGCTCGGGAGAAGAAGGACTACCGCCTCCTGATCCGAGAGCAAGGAGGGAAGAGAGAAGGCGAGAACAAAGCAGACTGAGCCGGCTACGAGGGAGGAGAGTGCCCCGCCCCCTTTCACAAGGCACACACCTGGGGCAGGGTGAGTTCTATTTACCTTTACTACTGGTTCGCAACGGGAGCGAAGCTTCTGTGCATGCGCAGGTTGTCAATTATGACGTCCGGGTGGGCAGGTGGAGCCTTCCGTCGCTTTTACTACCGGTTCTAAAGAACCGGACAGAACCCATCACTGACCTGGGGGCTGAGATGTAAGGAGGTGCCAGTGGGAGGGGCATTGTTGGGGAACAATTGTTGAATCTGTGAAGCCTTGTGTGCACTTGGGCATTGCTATATACTCTTTGCGGCTTGTCAGTTTGCCTGCTTCGCTGAACTTCTTGCTCTGGTTACTGTTTAGCTAACCTGGCTTATTGGACTGCTGGCCCTGCTTAATGTTTGGGTTAACGTGGCTTATTGGACTGCTGGCCCTGGTTAATGTTTGGGTTAACCTGGTTTATTGGACTGCTGGCCCTGGTTAATGTTTGGGTTAATCTGTCTTATTGGACTGCTGGCCCTGGTTAATGTTTGGGTTAACCTGGTTTATTGGACTGCTGGCCCTGGTTAATGTTTGGGTTAATCTGTCTTATTGGACTGCTGGCCCTGGTTAATGTTTGGGTTAATCTGTCTTATTGGACTGCTGGCCCTGGTTAATGTTTGGGTTAACGTGGCTTATTGGACTGCTGGCCCTGCTTAATGTTTGGGTTAACCTGGTTTATTGGACTGCTGGCCCTGGTTAATGTTTGGGTTAACCTGGCTTACTGGACTACTTGCATCCAGAGGCTTCTGAACAGGGGTTGGTTCTACTTACTACCGGTTCGTAGTAGAAGGAGGAGAAGGAAGAGGAAAAGAAGGAGGAGGATGAGGGGAGGAGGAAGAGGGGGAGGGGGAGGAAGAGGGAAAAGAGGAGAAGAAGGAAAGAAGGAGGAGGAGGAGGATTTTTGCTAGACTCCTGGAGCAGAAGGAACGAGAGAGCGGAAGAACAGAATTGACTGGAAGAAGAGTTAAGGGAGAAAGCAGATGATCCCCAACCAGAGAGGGCTGCTTCTCTCTCCAAATTCTCCCGTCTTTGTTTTGTCTTCAGTCTTCAGGATCCATCCAGGCTCTGCTGCATCCATTACGCCCGGGTTCCATCTCTCCTTCAAGAGAAACCCCACGGCCTCTAGCGGAGTCTATTAAATACTTGAAGGCGATCAACCTCTTTTCCATTCATCTCCTTTCCCTAAGCTGAAATTACTCCGTGCCTTCAAACCTCAAGATGTTTTCTTAATTTCAAATCCTCTTTCCCCTTTGATGCGCCGCTCGGCATCCGCGCCAATTTCCTAATGCTTTTCTAATAGAGTCTAAAATAAGGACCCTCGCTGCGGGAAAGCATCTGGGTTGAAACGGAGGCTCTTCCTCCCCTCCGCTAGACCCCCTTGTCTAATCATCCTTTAAAAGGGGGTGAAAAGGATAGCCCCCCCCACCCCCCTGCTTTCCATTCCATTGGCATCCTTCAGTCTCAAGAGACTATGGTATCGTGCTCTGGAAAGAGATCCTCAAACAGCATCTGGTGTGACTAAAAAGGCCAATTCGAGAGTGGCCATCCCTTCCACACTAAAGGCAGATATATTCTGTCCCGGGCCCACCCCCCCAGATTTTGCTGGATCCGGGACTGCCTCTTTGCCTCGGCCTGCCGAATAAGGGTCTCTCCGAATTGGAGAAGGCCAAGCTGCGTCTTTAGCCTCCAAGCTGAACAATCGGAGGTCAAGGTTTCCCAGTTATTAATGCCCATTCCCAGGGCCTTTAGGTCCCCTTATATAGCAGCTGTGGTCTCCCTCTGAGGCGCTTTCCCGGCACCGATTCTCCATACAAGAAATCTTTCGGAATCCGACTATCAGCCATTCTCACGACATGCCCCATGGAGGAGGCATGGAGGAGTCGTCAAGAGAGGAAATAGTCTGGGCTCCTTACGTCACCATAAACAGTCTCTTGTCCAGCCTCTCTTGAATTCGGTTAATTCTCATCTAGGGCCAATTTAGTGCTGATCGCTAGTTGACAAGATGCTTATTGTAGAGGCACGAACAATAAATTATCTAGATTGAAATGTGATCTTGATTCTCTGCAGCTGACAATCGATTTCTTTCTCCAGCTTTAATTCGTACGCTTATCTGTCCACCGTACAAGGAACACCAACGAGGAGAAAAACAAACGAACGGGAGCATCCATGAGTCTGACGAAGAATCTCAGTGTCCTATAAAGCAAAAGCTCAAGGATCCAGAAGGATCTCTAGAGAAGAATGACGAGGAGTAAAAAGCCTGTGAAACTGACTAGACCGTCATGCCTGCTCAAATGCAGAAAGGGAGAAGAGAAAGATAAAACTTTTTATCCCCAAGATAAAATCCTGCTTTTTCTAAGGAATTAGCCTATGGGTAGCAAGACTGGTTTTGTATGTGTGTGTGTGTGTGTGTTTAAAAAGAACACAAAACTGAAGGAACAATTATTTGAATCTTTACACATCCGCAGACAAAAAAATTGGACCAAAAGAAATCAGGCACGGTGGCAACCGAAGCCTGTAATTGGCTACTGGTTGCCAGAAACATGTGGTTTTTCTAACACCTTCTGCTTCTCTCCAGCTGTGAAGTGCAAGCCTCATTTCACACTCACAACATAGCGGAACCTCTGCCAAAGAATTCTACCGTGTGCCAAGTGAGCCCCGTTCCAAGTATCGCTCTCCATCCTGCAAACATTTATATTTTCACAGAGATGCTGAGTTAAAGTCCTTCTGTTCGAAGATGTCCACAAGATACGGTAAAAAAAAACCCCACAAAAACAAAAAACCTGCAAATAGGCAGCCACAAGGATTGGATGTGATGCATGTAACAAGGGGAACTTCAACCCCACTGTGGTGGTAGTGGCTGACATCTTGATTTTTTTGACCACCTCCTGTGTGGACGCATCGTGAAAATACGTACGAAACAGAGGAAGCCAGCTAGACATCCCAAAAAGTTTCGTGGGGGGAATCAAACTTTGTTAGTACTTGGTTGGGAGACCACCAGGTGATCTCAGGAATGTGGGGTAGGCTGGGAAGTTCAAATAACAAATTCAAGAAAATAGGTATAACATCCCTTTTCTTTGTTCCCCATCAAATGGCATAGTGGTATTTCAGAAGTTCCCAGGAATCAAAGGAGTTTATCTATTTTCAAAAGGAAAGAGTAAATTCATTCTTTCTTTCTTTCTTTTCTTTTCTTTTCTTTTCTTTTTTTCTTTCTCCTCCTCCTCCTCCTCCTCCTCCTTCCCACCCTGGTCAGGAAAAGTTTAAAAAAGCCAGATAAAGGCATTATCTCCTCCTCCTCCTCCTCCTTTTCCTCTTCCTCTTCCTCTTCCTCCTCTTCTTCTTCCTCTTTTTCTCCTCCTTCTCCGCCTCTTCCTCTCCTCCTCCTCCTCCTCCTCCTCCTCCTCCTCCTCCTCCTCCTTCCCACCCTGGTCAGGAAAAGTTTAAAAAAGCCGGATAAAGGCATTATCTCCTCCTCCTCCTCCTTTTCCTCTTCCTCCTCCTCTTCTTCTTCCTCTTCCTCTTTTTCTCCTCCTTCTCCTTCTCCTCCTCTTCCTCTCCTCCTCCTCCTCCTCCTCCTCCTCTTCCCCTCTTCTCCTTCTCCCCCTCCTCCTCTTCCCCCTTCTCCTCCTCCTCCTTTCCACCCTAGTCAGGAAAAGGTTAAAAAATTTGGAGAAAGACATTGGAGCAGATAATTAAGAGAGGGAGGAACTAATAGGCCGATAACAGACTTTGGATGCTCAATTGCCTCCTTTTGCTGTAAAATCTGCCCTCCTTGCATATCGCACTCACTTTCCTTCACGCACTCCTGCCTATAAAGCATTTTTCCCCCTATGTAAATTAAATCTGGAAATATGAAGGCATCGCAAGACTCATTTGGGGGTTGTGGGGAAAGATGTCTTTTTGCTGAGTCTACTTTTCAGTTCCTTCTCTTTGGTTTTGCCAGTCAAGGCCACATTTTAGTGTGGGGCAAGGATGTGGGGCAGGGTGGAGATTGCTCTGGTGGAGCCCACCTTATTGGAAGCTGTTGGAAAGACAGTAAACCCACCAAGAGTTATTTCCCTCCTGCCACTTGACAAACTCTGTGCATTTCTTGCTATTCAGAGAGACGCTGGCTGATTAAAATAGCTTTGCAGCAACTCAGCACACAAGGAATATATGGAGACATGTAACCAAGTTAATTGCTTACTCCCGCCTAAACAATTAAACATGATATGAAAACGCAGCCTTAGGGCATTCTCTGAAGGCTGAATAGAAAGATCACGTCTTAGGCAGAGGCTCAATTCACACAACATCCTAAACCTGGGTTAGGAAAATTCCATTGCTCTGGTCACCCAACAGCAGGGGCGGGATTCAAAAATTTTCTTCTTCTCTGCCTAATTGCTGGGTGGCGTGGCCTACTCAGCCTCCACCACCACGGCAGGTGTAGGCTCCAGAGGCTTCGCCCTCCCCAGGCTCCGGAGGCTTTTCTTGAGCCTCTGGAAGGGCGAAAACGGCCTCCCCTGGACTCTGGAGGCCCTCCAGAGGCCAGAAACGAGCCTGGAAGACTTCTGGAACTTCAGGGAGGCCCCTTTTCCGCCCTCCCAGAGCCTCTGCACGAGCCCTGCACTTATCTGGCATCCAAAATGGGCCACATGGAGACTCCTGGGAGGGGAGGGGCTGGGTGGGGTAGGCGGGGCCAGCTAGTAATTTTAGTAATTTTACAGGCCAGCTCGTCCTTGCAACTACTGGTTCGGTGAAGCAGATGTAAAATTAGCATCCGATTTGCCCGAACCGGTCTGAACCATCCCACCCCTGACTGCGAGCTTATGCACCGAAGACGAATTCCTTGCATGTCCAATCACACTTGGCCAATAAAGAATTCTGTTCTATTTGTCCTTAGTTCTAGGTAGTTTCTCTCTTTGATTAGTTTCCATCCATTGTGGCTTCTCCTGCCTTCAGGTGCTTTGGAGAATACGTTGACTCTCTCTTCTTTATTTATTTTTATTTCTTTATTTTGTCGAGTACATATTAGGTAATATATATATAAGTATAAGCATGAATTGAATACATAAAATGATACAATTAAAAGGAACATTAGGACAAGGATGGTAGGCATGCTAGTGCTCTTATGCTCGTCCCTTACAGGCCTCTTAGGAATGGGGTGAGGTCAACAGTTGACAGTCTAAGGTTAAAGTTTTGGGGGTTTGGGGATGAGATCACAGAGTCTGCTAATGCATTCCAGGCATTAACAACTAAAGTCGTATTTTCTGCAATTGGTTTTGGAGTGGTTTACCTTGAGTTTGTATCTATTATTTGCTCGTGTATTGTTGTGGTTGAAGCTGAAGTAGTCATTGACAGGAAGGACATTGTGGCAGATGATTTTATGAGCTACACTTAGGTCATACCGAAGGCGGCGTACTTCTAAATTTTCTAAACCCAGAATTTCAAATCTGGTGGCAAAGGGTATTTTGTTACGAACAGAGGAGTGGAGGATTCTTCTCGTGAAATATTTCTGGCCACGTTTCAATTGTATTAATGTCCGATATGCAGTGCGGGTCCCCAGATAGATGAGCTGTATTCGAGAATTGGTCTAGCAAATGTTTTGTATACTCTGGTTAGTAGTGTAATATTACCGGAGAAGAAGCTACGCAAGATTAGGTTTACAACCCTTAATGCCTTTTTGGCGATGTTGTTACAGTGGGCTTTGGCACGTAGGTCATTTGATATGAGTACTCCAAGGTCCTTGACAGAGTGACGGTCATATACAAGGTCGTGTCCACTCAGCTTGTATTTCATGTTCTGATTCTTTTTGCCAATGTGTAAGACAGAGCATTTGTTGGTTGAGATTTGGAGTTGCCAATTGTTTGACCATTCTGACACAAAGTCAAGGTCTTTGTGAAGGGTAGCAGCATTGTTGTGTCCCGTCAGCGGCCTGTGCAGCTAGTAGCTAATTCTGACAGCGAGGAGGCTGGTGTGGTGTGCACCAGCAGCCTGTACAGCTGGCACTTGAGTCGGGACAATGAGGAGGCTGGAGAAGATGTGGTGCCAGAGGCGGGGATTCAGCCAGGGCCTTCAGAACCTCCAGAAGCTCCTTTAAGTGAAGAGGATGAAGAGGAGGAGCCTCTTCTCGATGCACGGGCGCGCAGAGCTGCCAAAAGGCAGGAGTAGCTCCTCAGGAGGAGGTCTCCTCAAGGGTTAGGCTTGGAGCTAATTGGCCACTACCTTAGCCTATTTAAGGAAGAACGCCAACTGAAGCAATTTGTAGGGAACAACTTTAGTTCATTCTCCTCTGCAAATTGCTTCTGGGCTTTTCTGCCAACCATAGTAAGATGATGATTACTTTATCTTTGGTTTCTGTTAAGAAAGTTTATTAACAGCCTTTGTTTGAAAAAGACTGTGTTATTTTAGTAATTAAGTTTTGTACAGACTTTGTGTGTGCTGCGTTCTTTGGGGTCCGTGGCTGGGGCAGAACAGCGGTGTTAAATATTTTTACATCGTCGGCGAAGAGAACGCAGTTGCTTATAATATGACCACACAAGTCCTGGTGATATTGAACGGGATCTAGGTGGCTCTTGGTCTGAAGCACCCAAATGTCTGCCTTGCTTGAACCCATATTTCTGTGGGCCCTGACAACTACCCCACTGACTGAAATACATAATGCAATCACTGATGTAGAACACGCCGCAAGGCATTCTTTGCTACTCGGTCCAACTTTCCTCCTATTCTTCAGCTCCTCTTCGGGTTCCTCTTCCAAAGCCACAATTTAGTGCATTAATCAATCCATCATTCTGATAAATTGCAGCGCCTTTCAGCCCTAATTACACAGCTTTCTTTTTAAATTCTATCTGATTTCTCTCCAAG